>MU160360.1:24348-58846 GCA_015888305.1 Antheraea pernyi | reverse complement strand
TTACTTTGCGGAAATCCATCATTAATATTATAGTAGATTCGATTATCGTAATTACACGTCAATCTGCAACATACTTTAATTAATTTATTGATAATTATTATTATAATATTTATATTAGTTAATTATATATTGTTAATTAATATATATGTGCATAAGTGATATATTGATTAATTGATTTGTTTTATGTTGCAGTCAGACGTAGTAGTGTTCCATCGATTCCAGGCGGAAGTGCAAAGTAGCGTCTACTATAATATAATAAAAGTAGTACAGGTTCGACTAACATAAACAACCTTTGTAAGGGTAACGTAGTAGAAATAATTCAAAATATTATAAACCACAACATTTGTAACAGAATAATGCACGGTCTAAGGCAATAAATGGGTCCGTTCACCTAAATAGTGATGTGGGTGTTTGGTTTTATTGTTACGACCGTCTTAACGAGTCTGCTTTATGTCGCTCTAATTATAGCCTAAGACCGTTCTGGACCGACAGCAATGTGTTAAGTCCTTCCTGAATTTTCTTTACAATTGTCTTTTATATAGCAATCTACGTTACTGAACCATTTACGTTACGTCTATTGTACTGAACTCTTTTATTTTTTACTTGAATTATGTCATTATTATTTTATGAGTGTATCTTTTCGTTTACTTTTTTTGATGCATTTTTATTTAGACCATCTTCGTTGAGCCAAAGCGTTGTTTTAATATTGTATTTAAATTATTTAATACAACTCCATCATCTATCATCGAGATCTCCAATATTTACACTATATTCATAATATATCATCTACAGGTAATTGTAAAGATCATGTATTGACTTTTTAGTTAGATATTAGCGGTGTTATTACAGAAAAGTTAAATACGTATTGAATACTTGCTTTAAAAAGGTCTTGTATTAAATGCACCGCGGCCGCTAAATGTTCGCCATCTTGCTCTTTTGTCTCGCTTTGGTTACGTTAGGTTAGAAGAAAAAGGATAACGCGAACTTGCCTCGGGCGAGCGCGGTGCATTTAATTCGAATCCTTTCTAAACCAAGTATTTAACTTTTGTTGTTTGAGTACCTATGACATCTTTAGATAGTAAATCCAGCTTTTAATTATAATTTAAGAAAATATATAATCGAAGTCATATAGTCTGATTAAAATAATAAATTGAAGTAAATCAGTACATAAATTTTAAGGAAATAAGGCTTGTTCCAAAGGGAAGAATTTCGAAATGATATAAGGAAGATTTGTGGCTTCAAAGTACAATTTGAGTTAACTAAAGATATACTCGGAATAATATGTGGAACTTACAACTTCAGTGTAGGATTACGATGTCCTTGCCAAAATGCATCAGCGCTCTCCTCCACTACCGCTGCTACTTCTCTCTCTGTCTTGTTATTTGATATGGTACTAAAAAACCTACTTTGGGACCCCTCTTATAAGGAACCTATGGCCGACCTTGTTAGGCTAAGTGTATTCTATAGGTATTTTGTCAGTATACCCCTTACTCCCACTTTAACTGTATATAAATTCACCATATAGCCATTTCTGGTTAAGTTATTTGATATATCGTAATATAAAAGTAGCCCGAAGTTTCGGAGACAATGGTGTACTTATCGCGAAGTCTTATTACAATAAGAAAACGATACTTTAAGACATAAAATTACCGTGTAAATAATTACTAATCAAAATCTCGAACATCATATTTTATCTTCCTAAGCGTGTCACCCTTTATGATTTATAAATTTATTGGACATATGAAGCTCTTTCTTGCAAGTATGTAGCTTTGCTCCACGAATGAAAATCTTCGTAACTCACGCTTGACTTTTATGATGGCCGACATTTGAAATAAAAATACAAAAATGGCCGCGTGTGTGGCCTCGTAAAGTAACCACCTCGACGACTTATAAGCAACCTTAAATATCGGGTAACGTTTTTCATACGCTCTTATGGGCATCTTATATTCAACGACCTTTTTACGAATATAATACTCCTTGCAAGAAATACATAAATGCATAAGGCGGTTTAGTGGACAAAGGTTTAATATGTTCTACTATATATATTTCCTTACATGAAAAAACTTTGAAATAACTGTTGTATGCAGTAAAACAAATTAATGTACTTGAAGACCTGAAAATGCATGTAGCCGAAGAAAGTGACAAAGAAGACGATATAAATACAGTATGTATTTGTTACTAACTTAATTTCAGATAGATCATTTAACTACTTATTTATATTCTTTCAATGGTAAACGTTCCACATTATTATCATAACAAAAATGCTTTGACACTTAATCTGCATTCTTCACATCTCAAGTCTAATTCCGAGTAAGGACCGGTTTATCTGGCGTAATATTATTCTTGGAGCTCTCAGGGCGGCCACTCAATTTTTAACTCACACTTGTTAATGTGATTCCAGAGTGGAATTAGCACCTAATAACTGTGGCCGTGTTTTATGTACCTACAAGAATACATTAAGTACTTCAAAGAAAGTACCTAATTATCACAATGCAAATCGTACAAACATTAGTAAAATGTTAGCCAACATGCACCGGCGCGGCGGCGGAGGCCGGATCAAACATACGAGCTAGCGAACAAATATAAATGTTTGGACTATCACCACTTTCGGTTCTGTACAAATAGGGATCGTTGTTTGTTCAAGTGCCAGTGACACGCCACTGCGAGGATCACGTCCACTTATACAAAACCTCTGAGAACCCTTCTCAGTCTCGATTGCCTAGTAAAAAGTAAAGGGTCTTGCTCCGTTGGTGCTGCTTCAAAACAAGGCGACACCTTTCATGTACGTATTCGGATGGATTTACCTGTCACAGGTTTTAACAAGCTAAGTAAGGACTGACAAAGGTTGTAATTTACTTGAAGCGGAGATAAACAAGACCAATCAAGCGGAAGTATATTGGGTTATATAAGATTGAAATAATATTAGATATAATTTACATTACGTTATATTAACAATATAATAATTTAAAAAAAAATGATTTGGCACGTCGAGGAGAAGTATGTGAGGTCCGGTTAAAATAGGTTTGCTTCAATTTTTTAATACGTTCCCTCTATCGCACAAAACGGAATCATTGCTTTCGACGAAGATAACGCTATACTATAAGAATCCAAGTTAGGCTATTATCTCGCTTTTATCCTCGACGTGCCATATCTAAATCCACGTACTATAGTTCGAACGAGTAGTTTACATGAAATAATAAAACAATGTTGTGAAGTCGCAGGCATCAACTATTATTAACATACATTTATGTTTCCACTTAAAAAATTGCACTCAACAAAACTTGAAATACAAGAATACAATGTAGACCTCGTTTAAAATAGCTATTGTAGCTTGTTAACCTTTCAGAGACATTTGGACTCCACAGCAAAATAAGTAGTACCTTGGAATTTTTGGCGTGATCATGGAATGTCATGTAGTGAATTCTATATTTTAATCTTGTGTTATTTGTTTCTATATGTTGTAATATTGGTGGTGTTTTACGTAATATAGTTTGGTTATTGTGCACAAGTAAAAGGGATGGGAAATAGCACGAAGCATGGATTCAAAACAAAAACTCCCTGGAAAGTCCTAACAAGAGACAGCCAACATTATGTTGGTTCATTAAAATGATCGCAAGAAACTTATAATATTATTATCTACTTAACAGTGGCAGTAATAATCTACTAGAAGATTGGTTGCCAAAAACAAAACAAAATAATAAGTAGTATCGTTTGTGAAATGTAATAAATTATTTTATATGTACCCGAAAGGATTCAATTACTTCCTACAAATTATTATTATAATTTATTACCATGCAAACGGTAGCAAAAATAACCTGTCAGTTAAGAGTTTTTATGATGGTAGAGCGAGTCACAACAGCATCAAATTACAGTGTCATTCCGATAACAACTTTTTGTTTATACTGGTTGAACGACAGAGGCTTTATTTTTAGAATGCTAATAGGCTATTTTAAATATTAAATTAAATAATTTAATTCGAGAAACTTTGCATAACTAAAATATTTATAATAAAAACACTTTAATGTTGAAGGTTGCAACACGAAAGGAATGTCTAGAAAAATGACGCCTTATCTGTGCACGCAATATAAAAACCCTTGGTTGTATTATTCCTATTAATTATTATAATAGTCTGTCATATTGTCTATAATGTTCTTCTATAGAATTGTTAATAGATTCTCTTAGGAATCGTAAGAATACCTCTATATTATTGTTGTTCGATTGTCTTGAAATTTTGTAAGTGGAAAGCAATATTATTTCAAAATTAATAACTAGCTTATAAAATTATTAGTAATACAGTCTTGGGGGGGGGGGGGGGGGGGGTATCCATAATGGATCTCCCACGATAAAAAAAGGTATAAATATACCTACTACATTATATGTATAACATCGAGACAACTTAAATATAAAAAATACCAATTTTAGATTCCTATAATAACATTGTTTTCATTAAACTTTTTACTATATTAAACGCAAGTCCGTACTTACGGCTATATTCAGAGCAGCCAAAAAGATTGACTAGGATTGTATGTGTGTTTTAAAATGATAAAATACATTTATATTTTACTGAAATAACTAAACAAATACAAAACGCCTATTAAAATGCAGACATAGTATAATTATAAAATCAATGCCCCTATGAAGCAACGTTTTATTAATCAAATTAAATGAGATTTTATAATAAAATTTTGTTTTTTTTTCTGTTTTGAATTTTTTTAAATTTAATCTCTAGATTTGTAATGGGTGTATAAATATTTTTTATTACATGGTTATCGAGCAGAATTATTTAAAAACAAATTGTTTATTCCAGGTTTATTGGTCAAGCGAAATATTCTGTATTTTAAATGATCCCACTTCAACCTGTTATTAATGTTTGCTATAAATATAACTTCTGGGAGGAATATGTAATTTATATTTTAATGTAAATAATATACGTGTCGTATCGATTCCCTATACATCAAATTCCGGGAGGCTTCCATCTGCCATTAATTGTTGTAAAAAGATCATAAGAAAGCAACACGTTTGGTTTTAAGTAGGTATTATATAGTTTTTGCACATATGGATCTTGTTAACTTGTTGTTGTTACCATTGGTATGACTGGTTTTCGCGTCAAGGTCCTAACGTCCTGAGTACGCGTTCAAGCTGGGGTTAAAAGTTCTAGGTAGGCAGAAACTATTTGTTTTTTTAGTTAGTATCCCACTCCTTTCCTTACAAGTTTTTTGTTCTTTGGAAACTATAATGTAGATCATATTTTAGCTTTAGCCCATTTAATTGAAACAGGTTTATTTTTATATACAGTGGCAGTAATAATCTAATAGAAGATTGGTTGCAAAAACAAAACAAAATACTAAGTAGCACCGTTTGTGAAATGAAAAAAAACGTTTTAAATATACCCGAAAGACTTCAATTACTTCCTACAAATTATTATTATAATTTATTACCATGCAAACAAAAATTTTTAGTTAAATGTCTATAGTGTGAAAAAAAGTTTCACTTTTACCGTGGTTTCATAAAACCACACAGTCCTTTTCTTTTCATTTTCATATTTGTGTAAAAACTGGGTAAGAGATTATCGCTGTAGATGCCATAGGGTGGTCATGTCTCACGTGATCAGCTATTACAGATCCGTCATTGTATTGTATATCAGGATTTGTTACTATTGAACAAAAACAATCTAGCGTTGAACAGTACTACAAAAAACGCAATAGAGGTGTCCGTGGTTTCGAAGAATATCTCAAACGTCGCAATCAATATTACCTACAGGCATTGATTTTATAAATAAAAAGCTGTAGATACATTATAAGCGCTTCGATAGCGCCTTGTTAAAACTTGGCTACCTAGCTTATTTTTTACGGCTGCCCCGTCAATACCGCCGTATATAAGCAACATATAACTCTTTCTTTTTCACCACCAATATTGAGAATATGCCATCTTACTTCCACATTTTATTTAAGACAGTATGGCGTTACAATTTAGGTATGTGTGCGTTATCGTGGTATATGTTTTATCGAAATATCATGTAGGTAATGTTATCTACAGCTTTTTAGTTTTTTTTTTATGTCAAAAGGATGCAAGCGAGCAGGGCGGTCACCTGATGGTAAGTGATCACCAGCGTCCATAAACACTAGCAATATCAGGGAAGTCGCAAATGCGTTGCCAGCCTATGTTTGGGGGGGAAAGAGGTGGGCCTCCGGCGCTCTCACTGACCGAACGAAGATTTTATTAAACTCTTTACTATATTAAACGCAAGTCCGTACTTACGGCTATATTCATAGCAACCAAAAAGATTGACTAGGATTGTATGTGTGTTTTAAAATGATAAAATACATTTATATTTTACTGAAATAACTAGCCAAATACAAAACGCCTATTAAAATGCAGACATAGTATAATTATAAAATCAATGCCCCTATGAAGCAACGTTTTATTAATCAAATTAAATGAGATTTTATAATAAAATTTTGTTTTTTTTTCTGTTTTGAATTTTTTTAAATTTAATCTCTAGATTTGTAATGGGTGTATAAATATTTTTTATTACATGGTTATCGAGCAGAATTATTTAAAAACAAATTGTTTATTCCAGGTTTATTGGTCAAGCGAAATATTCTGTATTTTAAATGATCCCACTTCAACCTGTTATTAATGTTTGCTATAAATATAACTTCTGGGAGGAATATGTAATTTATATTTTAATGTAAATAATATACGTGTCGTATCGATTCCCTATACATCAAATTCCGGGAGGCTTCCATCTGCCATTAATTGTTGTAAAAAGATCATAAGAAAGCAACACGTTTGGTTTTAAGTAGGTATTATATAGTTTTTGCACATATGGATCTTGTTAACTTGTTGTTGTTACCATTGGTATGACTGGTTTTCGCGTCAAGGTCCTAACGTCCTGAGTACGCGTTCAAGCTGGGGTTAAAAGTTCTAGGTAGGCAGAAACTATTTGTTTTTTTAGTTAGTATCCCACTCCTTTCCTTACAAGTTTTTTGTTCTTTGGAAACTATAATGTAGATCATATTTTAGCTTTAGCCCATTTAATTGAAACAGGTTTATTTTTATATACATTTTTAAGTGAAACTTTTATTACATCGTCTCAAACTTTTTCGTCTGTGTGTTGCATGTCGCGTGATGCATGACGACATGCGACAACTTTTTATTATAATTATTATTATAAAATTAAGATTTTATACCCTTAATAGAATATTATTCCAAAAATTTTTAGTTAAATGTCTATAGTGTGAAAAAAAGTTTCACTTTTACCGTGGTTTCATAAAACCACACAGTCCTTTTCTTTTCATTTTCATATTTGTGTAAAAACTGGGTAAGAGATTATCGCTGTAGATGCCATAGGGTGGTCATGTCTCACGTGATCAGCTATTACAGATCCGTCATTGTATTGTATATCAGGATTTGTTACTATTGAACAAAAACAATCTAGCGTTGAACAGTACTACAAAAAACGCAATAGAGGTGTCCGTGGTTTCGAAGAATATCTCAAACGTCGCAATCAATATTACCTACAGGCATTGATTTTATAAATAAAAAGCTGTAGATACATTATAAGCGCTTCGATAGCGCCTTGTTAAAACTTGGCTACCTAGCTTATTTTTTACGGCTGCCCCGTCAATACCGCCGTATATAAGCAACATATAACTCTTTCTTTTTCACCACCAATATTGAGAATATGCCATCTTACTTCCACATTTTATTTAAGACAGTATGGCGTTACAATTTAGGTATGTGTGCGTTATCGTGGTATATGTTTTATCGAAATATCATGTAGGTAATGTTATCTACAGCTTTTTAGTTTTTTTTTTATGTCAAAAGGATGCAAGCGAGCAGGGCGGTCACCTGATGGTAAGTGATCACCAGCGTCCATAGACACTAGCAACACCAGGGGAGTCGTAAGTACGTTGCCAGGGGGTTGCAAGGGGGAAAGGATGTAGGCCTCCGGCGCTCTCACTGACCGAACGAAACACAACAATGCAAGCACTATTACTTCACTTCGGTGTTCTGTGAGAGGGTGGCACTACCCCGGGCGAGCCGACCCATTCATGCTGAAACTAGTAATAGCTACAGCGTGGCTCTACCACTCAGATATAATATCATTGCCTACAGGTATGCAGTACTGCTTGTTGAAAGCTCCGGTTCTAAACGGGGCAAAGTGGGATATCTGTTCTGGGCGACAATTGAAAGTGACCGAGAAGTATTTGAAAAATAGGCTTATTTGGCTAAAGCACCTTTTTTTTTTTTTTTTTAACGTGGGAAAATCCTTTATGGATACGCCACCCTCCCGGGGGAGAGGGTGGGTTATGTCCGACAGATCGTTTTGTGGGGGCGGCAAGGGATCGTTCGAGCTAATCAACCTTGTAGAGCCGCCCCCACGGTCCGCCCGGCGGAAGGTGACCGCCGGGCTCCTACCTATAGAGGGACAGACCGGGTACACACCGGCTGCCCCCCCTCGTCCGACGGACCTGTGCAATGAGGAGATGGGCCCCCCGGCCCATCCCCTCAGGTCCGGCTATGGTGGCAGGAGGAGTTGGGCGAAGCGCCTTCTCCTCCTGCCTGTCCTTCTTTGGCGGAGACGGCCACTCAGCGGGTCTGCCTCGCGGGCCCTCTCCGCCTCCTCCTTCTGCGAAACGACCTCCTCGCAGAAGGAGGCCATCGCTCGCCAAGCCTGTTCGCTGCTGAGCATGGCCGAAACCACGCTCGGCAGCGATAAGTCCGTTCCCACGACCGCCGCCAGACTGCGGCGCTGCACCCCCCACGCAGCACACTGAGACAAGCACCTAATATCGAAATTTGTTGAAGTGTCATTTTGAAAAGTTTCTTAGGTTTTTCAACACTACATATAGTGTGATAACCTCTACTAAGGCGCTTCCTGTCACATCTAGAAATGACATATACTGGCCGGAAGGAATGTAACTGCTTGTGAAATAATAAAAGATCTAATGATGATAGTAGACAGCTCTCTTGAATTTTTACAATCGTTTGATTATGACAAACCCTGTGTGCTTATGACCACGCGGTAGAAGGGAAAACATCTGTTTGATGTCGACTGCAACTTGACTGAGTGCTTTAAACGCTTGCCTTAGTAGTCCGGTGAACCTGTTAAGACCTTGCTTGGTCAATAGCGTAGTCAGATCGAAAAAAAAATGTCGACTGCAACCGAGTTTACAAGACTACGCGTCACCGATTCTCGCGCGCTTGATGTCGCCGTAAAGCTGATTCTTTGTCACCAACACGAGCGTGACTGTTTACTTTCGTTCACTTTTCAGTGCGCTTAAAGAAGTCTTCACTTTAAAAAGTCATCATATCTTGTATGTGCATTAAAAACACGGCAAAATTAATTCTTTAGTACAATTTTTACGGTGATTCATTTCAGGTGGGTCGTAGTGGCTGGTGCATGGAGAGCAACTGTGCTCCGGCAGCCGGCAGCACCTGGCACTGTAACGCGCAACGACCGCCACTCCTCACTGCTGCAGCTGGCAGCGTGGGGGGTGCCAGCCGCTCTCGCTGCTGCCGTGCTCGTCACTAGGGACGTCGACGCGGATGAACTGACCGGTTTGTACAATATAACTAGTCATACATTGTAGTATTGGGCTTAGTTGCCATAAGAAAGCAACACGTTTGGTTCTAAGTAGGTATTATATAGTTTTTGCACATATGGATCTTGTTAACTTATTGTTGTTGCCATTGGTATGACTGGATTTCGCGTCAAGGTCCTAACGTCCTGAGTACGCGTTCAAACTGGGGTTAAAAGTTCTAGGTGGGCAGAAACTATTTGTTTTTTTTAGTTAGTGTCCCACTCCTTTCCTTAAAAGTTTTTTGTTCTTTGGAAACTACAATGTAGATCATATTTTAGTTTCAGTCCACTTAATTGATACAGATTCATTTTTATATACATTTCTTTTCATCTTCATATTTAGAAACTGGGTAAGAGATTATCGTTGTCGATGTCAGAGAGTGGTCATGTCTACCGTAATTAGCTATTACAGATCCGTCATTGTGTTGTATATCAGGATTTGTTACTATTGCACAAAAATAAACTAACGTTGATCTATACTACAGGAAGGTAGCAGTAGAGGTGTATATAGGTTAGAATAATATCTCAAATACCGAAATTAACATTACCTACAGCTATCCGTTACTGCTTGTTGACGGCGCCGGTTCTAAGAGGGACAAATGGGGTATATATATCGGGCGGCAACTGAAAGAGAACGCGAAGTATTTGAAAAATAAATTTGTTGCGCTAAAGCCCCTAACTTCTAAATTTATGCACGCTATTTCAAATTGAAAAGCTTGCTAAGTTTTTTAAACACTTCATATTGTGTGATATCCTTTCCTAAGAGAATTCTCGTCACACCTAGAAATCTCATATACTGGAAGGAAGGAATATAACGGTTCTGAAAATTCTTCGTTCCGGCGCTGCTTGTGAAATAATAAAGAATCTAATGATAATAGTAGACGCACATGCTCACTTAATTTTTTACCATTATTTTTATTATGATAAACTTTGTGTGCGTATGACCACACGGCAGAAGGGAAAACATGTGATCGCTGTCAACTGCAGCCGAGGTTAGCGGCGGCGGTGACTGCTAAACATCAGGTGGCCCGCATGCTTCAGTGCATGATTCAGTGTCACACAGGCGTGACGGCTCATTTTCGTTCAATTTTCAATGTGCTTAAAGAATTCTATACTTTAAAAAGTCACCATATCTAAGTGGCGTACAAAAAACATACCAAAATAAATTCATCTTTAATACAATTTCTACGGTGATTCTTTCCAGGTGGGTCGTAGTGGCCGGTGCATGGAGAGCAACTGTGCTCCGGCAGCCGGCAGCACCTGGCACTGTAACGCGCAACGACCGCCACTCCTCACTGCTGCAGCTGGCAGCGTGGGGGGTGCCAGCCGCTCTCGCTGCTGCCGTGCTCGTCACTAGGGACGTCGACGCGGATGAACTGACCGGTTTGTACAATATAACTAGTCATACATTGTAGTATTGGGCTTAGTTGCCAAAAGCAGATCTATAGAATGTTTGCCTTATATTTGCCGAGGCATATGAATAAAATGTGTGGTATTCCCAGTCGGACAAACCATTTTTTTTTATTTTCTCTAAATGTGATTACTTATTTTATTATTATATTAGGTATACTCCGCGGTTTTACTGGTGTTTAATTCCTCCCGTCCTGTCGCCCTGTCACACAGTGCACTCGTATTATTACTTAATTCTTGCTAGGGTCATACATTTTGCATGGTCACTGCTTCACTCCTAATGATTGTAGCACGATGTCAGACAATCGACAATCTTCCTCGATAAATGTTATAGGTAGCTGGAACCTTTTTGATTTGTATGTTTTAACCTTTATATTCTAATGGAAATTTTGTCTTTAACAAATAAAAGAAACAGTGTTTTTTTAATTTGCTTGATAGCGGATATGGGGTTTTTCATTTGTAATACAAAATACAAAAATTAGAATAAGAATAATTGTTATTAAACCACGTGAAATTAAAGTAACTAAAGATAAAATACACAGAAATAAGTAGTGGGCTATATTTATAACTCATCTTGGTATTTACAAAGAATAAGTTTTTCTTGATTCTTGTGCGCATGTTTTATCGGGTCATTTATTTCAGATTATTTCAGAATAATTAAAGAAATGGTTGAAATATTATTAATTGGTTACATTGGATTAAAGTTGTGACACAGCCGTCCTTAGTTGGCTATTTATCTTAATCAATGCTGAGATTTTAACATAGACTTTAGTCTTCTTACTCTTATTGCATTTTTTTTTTAATTTAAGCACGGTAAAATCACTACACTATGCCTGATAGTAAGCACAGTACAATCCAAAAACAATGTTGACCACCGAGAGAGAAACTATCCATCGCCGGTCGCCGCTGTCATGCCGGCCTGCAAGTACAATCAGAACAACATATTTTTCTCTTCCACTCTCCTCTGTCAGATATCATCTCAGTAATCACACTTTTTATACACATCACACAATCCATCCACACATTTACCAGTCTTCCTCTTTTGTTATATGACTTTCATTTCTTATAATATGCCTGTACAATGCTAACCTATTACTCCTCAACTTCTCTATCACTGGTGCTATTTTCAAACGTTCTCTGATATACCGATTGTTCTCTATTCTGGTTACATCACATATTCATCTTAACATTCGCATCTCTGCCACATGTAATCTTTCCTCATCACTCTCTTTCATAGCCCAGCTCTGGAATCCATATAAAACGTCTGGTGTTATTATAATTTTAGTTTTTAACACAGACTTTAATGGAAATAAGCATATTCCTACAAACCATCTTTCAGGGTTCTCTTAGTCTGAAGCTTCTAAAATATATTCCACAGTTTTACCTTTTAACTCGATTCCAATTACAGACAGATGCGTTCTAACAAATTTACTAAAACAGTATAAATACCGGCCTGTAAACATAATATAGCATTTTGATGCATAATAAACCTTGAAAAAATGTTCTTTAACGATAGTAGGCAGACATACTGTGTTTATATTTACCAAACCAGTCTAGTTAAGTTTTTGCACTCCAGTATTCAATTATACCACGGTGTTCATCGTCTACTCCTACTGTTAATAAATTCATTAATTATTAATTAACAACGACAACGTTGACATTCAATTAGTCCTTATAAACAATGTTTATCACATTGTAATTAAATATAACAATTATTTTTTGCATTTTAAATATTGGATTTACAATTCATATCGTCGTAAAAAGTTGTTAAATGCACTACTTGTACAGTCGCTGTCACAAGTTTATTCAAAATTAATGAAATCTTATACTGACTGTATTCAAATATTAATTAGTAAATACACTACAGACTTAAGGTCCAATACTATAAAGAAAAAAAGAAACGGCCGTACTTTTAGTACGAACATTTAGTAATATGTAGTATTTATTATTTTTATTAATTACTTATATTACTATATCTGTGACTCTTTAGCCATTACACAGTGGAATCTCCATAGAGTAACAAACCCGCGCGTAGTTAAGTAAGCGGTTTCATAATTCTATGGGAATCTCTATAACACGAACGTCAAGGCAAATGCAAAAAAAAAAATTAATGAGTTTCGACTTAACAAGAATTTCGAGATACAAAGGATTTAACTGCTGAAATTTTGACTTAGCCGCGATTTCTAAATTTTAAAATTTAGAATTTTAAAAAACAATTCGAATTCTAAGTATACATTTATTTACATACTAGCTGTGTCCACGACTTCGTCCGCGTGGAATCTCATGTAAAAAAACAGTGATTAATAAAGTCATTAGAATGTACTGAGTTCATTTACTTTTCTACTTTTTACACTTTTACACGTAGGTACTTGATTCGCGTCGTATTTAAAATTGCAATAACCTTTGATAGAATGAACCGATTTTTATGAAACAAATACTAAGTTATTCTCGGAGATATGTTTTATGATTTTCTTATGTGGTTTTATTGTGAACCCTATAGCAGTGATGCGTGTCAATAGAAACAGATAGACAGACGAACAGACATTTGTACAAATGTTTGAAATGTATTTTATTACTTACACCTTCAACATCTTTTTTCACGATATTCGTAAAAGTACAGATACGTTACATTCTAATTATATGTATAGACGGATTAAAACAAATTAGAGAAGTATACCGTACAAACAACTGAAAAGATCTGTTATTTGCTTTTAAGTTGCAGATTTTTTTTTTAACTTTCTTTTGGCAATCAATCTTTTAGATTATTACTGCCATTGTCAAGTAGTTAATAGTATTTCAAGTTCTTCTTCCATTCCATTTTGGCAACTAGTCTTCTAGTAGACCTTCACTGCCATTGTCAAGTGAGTATCGATATTACAAGTTTCTTGATATAATTTCAATGAACTAACAAGATGATGGCCAACTTGTTAGAACTTTCCATGGAATTTTTGTGGCATCTCAGAATTCATGGTCCGTGGTATTACTTTCCATTCACTTCACTTATGCACAATAAACAAACTATATTACATAAAACACCACCAATTTTACACAATATAGAGTCAAGTAACACAAGATTATGAATAAAAAATAAAATCCACTACATGACAGACCGAGATCCCGCCAAAAACTCAAGTTGCAGATTTATAATGAATTTCAAGTTCAAACAATGAACCGAAATTATTTTCCTCGATATCATCACATGTTACAACGTAAATTCGTAGTATGTCGATTGCTACTCTGCTTTTAATGAATGTATTCATCCATATCGCGTGTGCAAGGCACAAACAATAGGTTAGAAGCCCTGGACATTCCTTTTAGATTTTATTGCTATGATTTGAGGAATTCCAAGTACGACGTCATTATATTATACTAACTATGAATTACAGAGTCTCCTTTTTGAAATTCGAGTTATAGAGTATTATATAAATATGTATTATCAATACCTCGCAGGGAAATAACATATTGTTCCAGTTACAAAGTTTAAATAATTCGAGATACCGCGTATTTAGGGGTTCAGCGGAAGGGAATGGCGTTTTTTGGTTACTTACTGTGGATTATGACTCAATGAGGTTCGAGTTATAGAGATTCCACTGTATTATTATTTGATGCGATAAATAATCGAATTGATATTCGTCATCACCATTTACTGCAGTGTTATAATAAATTGTATACATAAAAACCTTCTCGATGAAATAATAATTCGTTATGCCAAGTTTTTATGGTAATCGATCAAACGGTTTACGTTTTATCGAACTCGGACATACCAACCTCGATTATTATATACAGAAGACTTCTATATAGAAGAAGATAACTATTATGATTAAACGTGATATTTAATTGGATTTAGGATACTTGATGTATTTATGTTTTTTTATATACTTTGTCGGTTTTAGCGTTTGAACTAGCTAGCGTTCATCCGTCAAATAAAATCGGCTGAGTGCCTTAATTGCTCGCCTTAGTAGTCCGGTGAAGCTGTTAAGACCTTGCTAGGACAATAGCATAATCAGTACAATAAAAAAATATTGTTGGAACCCAAATAAAAGAAATAAAGATCCTTTAATCACTTCTGATATTCTGGTACTCGGTACTCTGGTAGTCCCCCTGACTGGCTCTCAAATTCAGCTGCCGGAACACACCCATAGGTGATTCGCGTCAAATTTTCAATCACAAGGTAGTCAGGCACGCGGACTTTGAAAAAGCCCTACCACCATATAGTTATTTTATCTCGATGTTTTGCACGAACTACCTGCCCGCACCGGCTTCCTATTAATAACAAAGAAAATGAAACCAAATGCTCCCTTTACAAAACGATATATATTATAGGAGGCAAACGAACAGGTGGGTCACCTGATGTTAAGCGATCACCACCGTCCATAGACACTTGCAACACTAGGGGAGTCGCAAGTGCGTTGTCAGCTTGTGTTTGAGGGGAGAGAAAAGGTTAGGGGGAGGGGATAGGGGAAGGCAATGGGAGGTGGGCCTCCGGCGCTCTCACTGACTGAACGAAACGCAACAATGCAATCACTGTTACTTCACGTAAAAGAACGACTCACAGAAACGGGTGTTTCTGTGGGTCGGGTGGTACTACCCCGAGCGAGCCGACCCGTTCATGCTGAAACCAGTAATAGCTTGTCTTCTGTCTCATTCACTTTTTATATGGAGATTTTTTAATCCATATATTATACTTTTAGTAACAATTTTTCACCCAGTTTCTTTTATACAAACCTTGGCCTTGCATTTATACAACAAAAATAATTAATCAAAAAAATACAGCCACTCATAAGTTATACTCTTACATTACTTTCGGTGCTTACATTGTTTTTTTTTTCGAACTGACTACGCTATTGACCAAGCAAGGTCTTAACAGCTTCACCGGACTACTAAGGCGAGCGCTTAAGGCACTCAGCCGATTTTACTTTGACAACTAGCTCTACTAGTAACTAGCTACTAGCAAACTAGCTGCGCGGCACACCTCGGCTTTGGCTATTGCCTGATACATGCAATTCGCGACCTATCTGAGCTAACCTAAGCTAACTATTCATACATATATGAGTTGTTGAAACATATATGTGTACCAAGCATACATCCCTCAACAACTCCTATATATATTTCGTATCGGATAATATTCTAAACTATTTCAGTAGTTACATTGTACTTGTGCTTACAGTTGGCGTTTGTTTTTATTTATATATATTAATGAGCATGACTTAATTAATTCATATTAAACATTATATTAAACAAACATTACATTTACAAACAAAAAATTATAAACACAAAACATTACATTAATTACCAAATTATATAAAAATTGTCACAAAATCTGAAATATTTGAGGTAATGATTTATGGTTTGAATTGTACTAATATAGTACGTATATACATTATACATGCACCTGTCGCAAACGAGTGACATTTTTCTTGTTCTTGCATCTCATTTGGTCAGTTACCTTTTTTGTTAGCATTTTATATAAATACGACTGTATCAAATAGACAGTTGATCATAATAAGAATGTAACTAATTTAATCGGTTATATTTATACTGCAAGTAGAGGGTAGAGGGTTCAATGTCTCGTAAGAAGGCTGGGAATAGCATGCCACTCCATATAAGTCTCACATATTCGTGACGGCAAAACGCTTGTTAAAAATGTATAATTATTAATGTTATTCATGTGCTGTTTTTGTATCTATACATATCCTTATATATGTCAATAGCTTTTACCCGCGCCTTCGCTCGCTATAATGTATATATGACCTATCCTTTAGAAACACTACTTTCTTCTAATTGAATGGTACTCTGTCTTATTCTGTAGCTCTAACAAAGTTAATTCAACATTTCATGATCATAGATAGAACTTAACAGGCTTAACAAAAAGTCTCACATTCGCATTTGTAATATTAGTTAGGACTTCGATGTGTTTTCGTAATTCTTCTTCTCCTAAAAAGTTTGTCGGCTTTGTTTTTATATATGATTCCGGCGATTGTCGAGATTTTTGTTTTTTTTACATACCGACCATGTTTTTATATTTTTTTGAATTCTCTCAAAAAACAGGTCGTAAACAACACATGTCCTCAACCTTGAGCTATCCAGCAATTCACAGTAATTTTAATTAGATTCATAACTACAGTACCCGGCTTCTGATTTAACACCTTTTCTATGTAAGAACTCTAAACTTTGTTTGGGTTTTTACCTTTATAAATAACTAGCTGGCCCGTGCCCACTTCGTTGGGCGGTAAACATTTATAAAAAAACTACTTTTTGTCACTTAAACCAAAAAGTAAAACATGTACTGTCGTTGATTTTTTTGTAGGCATTATCAAGCTCTCCAACTATTCTCTAGAACTCAATCATATGTCTCTCATCGTTAAGTCAGCGTTCGTAAGAAACGTTTTCGTTCGACCATTATTTCTGTGACTTACTTTGCAAATCCGACTACCACAAAAAAGTCTTTACATTTTTTGGGGTTAATACGACACTGACATATCACGTGGCTTTCTATTGGTAAAAGAATCGGCTTAGTAGATCCAGAGATTATACGCGTGGAATAGTTACTTTCGGCTAACGCTAACACACAGCGGGAGCTCTCAAGAGGAAAAAAACCAGATTTTGAAATATTCTTCATTGTTACACCGCTCCTGTTGGTCTTAGCGTGATGATATACAGTCTATAAATGACCTATCTAACACTGAAAGAATTTTTCAAATCGGACCAGTTTCTCCTGAGATTAGCTCGTTCAACCAAACAAATAAACGAACCCTCCATATAATACGTTATCACCGTATAACTAACGCTCTATAAGCTACATATAATTCTATAAGTTACATTATATATTATCAAACGACAATTGTGAGAAATATTATTTTTTATTTGTAAAACCTTTTGTTTGCAGTTGAATCAATCAATACATCCTAATACCACACATCCGTACCGAATACGTACAAAAGCCGACAGTCCTTCTACATAATAGTCCTTTCTTGTTTGATTGGCGGCATTTTTCAAAGCGATTAAATCTGGTAAGAGTGCGCAGGAGCATGCATTCATACGATACACGCATTGATTTTGTGTGGGACATATTAGTGTATAGTCGACTACGTAATGACTTATGCGAACTCAAAGCCACATGTCTCGTGAATTAAATCAATAACTGATTTTTCTACTTAACATAATTTAAGCGTTTTTTTTAATTCTTTAAATGTACAACGTTTGACCACAATGCCATTAATGTAAAATGACTATGTGTTCTAAGATGGTGAACACGTTAAACTAAAGGTGGAACTAGCAAGCTAGCAACTACTAGAAACTAGCTCCCGGAACACACCAATGAAATCAAATCAAAAATACTTTATTCAGTTTAGGCCCTAATAAGGCACTTATGAACGTCAAAGACTACTACCGGTTCGGAAAACAACCCAGTCATCGAGAAGATCCGGCAAGAAACTCGATCGGATACATTTTTTTAACATATATTTCCAGTATATCATACAATGCTTTTAGTGCACGCACAGAGAGGAGTCAATTCCAGACATCACTATCATTCACATACTGATCCACTCTATAATATCCTTTTGAAACTAAAACCCGATTGTCGTGGTGCTTAAATTCACAGTCCGGCAAATCGGTAACATGCTTTGGGACTTTATTGTGGAACCTAACACTATTACCTAAAAACGATTACTGGTTTTGCTAAGTCTGAAATATGGGACCACCAGTTTCTAGTATTTAGACAATAACTGTGTTATTACAAAAAGGTTAAATTCGTATTAAATACTTGGCTTTAAAAAGTTTCTTAATAAATGCACTGCGCTGTCCCTAGGCAAGTTCGCGTTATCCTTTTTCACAAGTCTAACCTAACGTAAACAAAGCGAGACAAAAGAACACGATGGCGAACATTCAGCGACCGCGGTGCATTTAATATGAGACCTTTTTAAAGCCAGGGTTCAATACGTATTTAACTTTTTTGTAATAATAACACCGTAAGTGCTTGACAACATTTTATTTACTTGAGGGAGGTAGCTTCGGGTTTAGAAAACTCTACCACCATGCTATGGGTTTCATCACATTTTTTTTTCATCGAAAATTTGAACTGAGTCTGAACTCAATTGCATAGATTCGAACTCACGTTGATTGACACAGCGTCTGAACTAGCTATAAACGAAGCCGACATCGCTTACAATCTATCTATAGATATAATAAAAATGTAAATCTAAAGTGTCTGTACATTTTCGATTTTCATGAAAAAAATTGTCGCATTTGTCTAGGAATAAGTAATACAATACATTTCAATCATTTTTTGGAAATGTCTATCTGTCTTTTTTTATTATTATTATACCACGGCATAATGACTACACTGTGCCTGATGGTAAGCACAGTACAATCCAAAAAAAATGGCGACCAACGAGTGACACACTATCTATCACCGGTCGCCACTGTCATGCCGGCCTGAGAAAAGCTGGATATGCATAGGCTGATCCCGAAACGCGACCCGCAGAAGCGAATCACTATGACGGGCTTTTTCGCCATATACATGGTGGTTGCGACCCAGTCAGGCTGTGAAACCCTACCACCCCGCTTTCGCCATTGCCTCGCTCGTTATTTAACAGGGTGCACCACGTGCAGGTGAGGTTGGCTTCGGTGTCTCAAGTCTTAAATGTTATTCGACACCCCTTACACCCCGATGTATGTTTGTATGAACACGCATCACTGCTAAAGTACTGGGTTCACAATAAAACCTCACATAAGAAAATTATAAAACATATCCTCGGGAGTAACATAGTAAAGTTGTTTCATTAAAATCGGTCCACTTTATAAAAAAAAGTTATTGTAATTTTAATGGCGCCATGACTTAAGTATGAGAGAAAAGTAGATAAGCGAATGGACTAAATACGTTGAGATAACTTTATTAGTCATTGTTTTCTACATCAGGTATACGTGGACGAAGTCGCGGGCACAGCTACTACATAAATAAGGATATAAGTCATATACTTCAGAATGATGAACAATACAACTGAAATGCAAAATGCAATGCTCATATTCCAAAAACATGATGATTAAAAGAAGGCATAATCAAAGAAGACCGAATCAGCATACAAATCAATAGACAGGGCAGCGTCTATCTCAGCAAGAACAAAAAAGTTGCGACATCATTTGTTCTCTTTGCTGTGAAGACGTGGAATGAGATTTTTCTCCCTCCTAATATATCGGGTGATTTAAAGAAGAGATCAATGCAAGACAGGAAACGGTGACAAATACCAATGAGATTTGTCAACAGTTGGCTACGTTACTTCTGTAATATACCGCACTTTTCATCAGATATTATGCAATAATTACAGAGTTAATATAATAAAAAAACACGATTATCTCTATTCATATATATAAACAGAAACTATAAACGTCGCGGTCGTCTCACGTCACAAAGCTTAGCGGTGCACATCAAGCAGCAAAACAAACATAAATTACACAAACATTTCCGTTAAATCCACAAAAATAAAAAAAACAACAAAGCGGCGACATAACTTACTTATTTATCAAACAGACTCCCTTATCACTTAAGCCGGGAACGATTAATATAACGGACTTCAAGAAAACTGTAGAATACCGCTCCGTGATAATTTTTAAAATTATCGCTAGTAGATATAGGTACCTACTATGTAAACTGTAAGTCTTGGTGTAGGAAAAGAGGATTTGTTTGGTTTCGTATTTAACAAGACCCGACAACAAACTGTGCCCCTTGAAGCGGCGAGATAAAAATGCTAACAGGTTACATAAAAAGTTTTGTTAAAAATAAGTTAACACTCTGTCCAAAGAGTTATTACATACTACATCTATATAAATGATCGTTGATATAAATATATAAGATTATTAAACTACAATCCCGTTCGATCGATGACTAGGAATGTATGTTTATTTAAGTCTTTTTTCACCAAGAAGTTTTTTATGCTATACACTTAGAATAATAACGCTATACATTCGCCGTAAATCAACTTCTATACTGTACAACTGATCGTCAATGAAATTAATAAATGGGGCATATTTAAACATTATACCTTTTGCATAATTATTTATTACAGAAACTAATAATAAATAGGTAAATAAAATGTAAATAAATACAGTTTTTAAGTTTTTCGATTAGATACATTTATTTTTACCAAGGTTACTAATGTACTGTTATCAGTTGCTGTAATAGGAGGTAATCTCGCATTTTTCGTTTTTTTTTTTAAAATTAGTATTTTAATAAAAGCATTCCGGCGCTTTTGGCTGGATCTTGGAATATGAAACGGGGTTTTTTATATTTTATTCTTTATCTTGTGTCATTTGGCTCTATATTCTGTAATATTGGTGGTGTTTAAGGAATATAGTTTGGTTGTTGTTTACAAGTGAATTGGATGGGAAATAATACAACGGAGCAGGCATTCTGACTTACAACAAAAACTCCCTAGAAAGTTCTAAGAAGACGGCCACCATCTTGTTAGTTAATTGAAGTTATCGCAAGAAACTTTACATTACCATTTCCTTGAACAGACATTTAAGAGAACGTGATTAACCATAAATTCTATTCATCTAAACACTTATACCAGATTTAATACAAAAACAATCTAATTCGTAATGTTATTCAATTATTGTTATTCGTAATGTTATTATTGTTGCTAATAACATCAAGTAAATTTTTTAACGTTGTGTTATTCGAAATAACATTAAATATAAAATGGTTCGTAAGTGGCATATGCAGTTTAAAATCGTTTATTTTTATTATTATTTGCACTCGTATTATGAAGTGCGGACGGAGTGCCACAGCCCGTTTCTCAGGCATATTGCAGTTTCAAACATGCCACGAGCAATCGTATGCTTTTATTTTTATTATTCCCATACTACTTCCATTATGGCGGCCGAGAGAAATGTTCGACCATTATCCGAGCCGTTAAATACGACACCTTTCCTCCTCGCACGCTCGTATTTCAATTTTAAATCGGGGCTCTTTTAGCCGCCTTATTAATGCGAGCCTTTTTTCTCGCCGTGTTTGTGTAGGTGTAAGCGCTGAGAGCAGCTTTAGTTAAAAACGTAATATCATTCAGAAAGATGAAAAGAGGTTTTGAAATAATGCAACCGTTTCCGCAAATTTCGCAATGAATTCTACAAAGCTATGCTTTGCATTATTACTATCACTTTATTATTACCTATAATAAATATAACAATAATCACTTACTTCAAATGCTAAAGTTGTAATTATTATTTAGTTGAACATTACCAAAGTTAAGAATTTAATACATGCGATTTCTCATTATATCTTTCCACATCTTTCAGTTGGAAATTAAAAATGTTATTATTGGGTGTAAAAACACGTGTATCGTGTCCGACATGATTAGGACCAACATATATCATATAAACTTCTGGTTAGATACAGCGCAGTTACTTTGTCGTGTTTGATTAAAAAAAAAACGATTAATATTTTATTTTGTTACAGGTACTTGTTTTGTGGGAAATCAGTCGAGCAAATCTCTCCTCGCGCTGGTCATAGTTCCTGAAGCCATCTGTCTACTCTTAGGATGCGTGTTTCTCTCATCAGGATTACGGGCTGTTCTCCGACGGCCGGCACCAGTACCTGCACCGTCAGCACTTCTCAACGCCCCTCAAGCACACACCGACCAAAGTGTACTGAGGCTTGGAGCGTTCGCAGCACTATACGCAGTACCGTCAGCGTGTATTCTAGCTACATGGGTGTACGAATATGCCTGGAGAGACGAGTGGCTCGCAGCTCCGATGCCTTCATCGGAGCCGTCGACGCACCCACACCCAGCTTTTTGGGTGTTCCTATTTCGTATATTCGCGACGCAAGTTCTAGGAGTGATGGTCGCTGTTTGGATAGCGACGCCGCGATTGAAAGCGCTGTGGCGAAGAATAACTGGGCCGAGGAAGCCCACGCCTGCAAAATGTCCTTCAGGGCCACCACCAACTCCTTTAACACTTCACTGTTATGCAACACATACGCATACATTAACCCGACATCCGCCTAACCCTAAATATGCAACGTACCGACCCCCACAACAACATTCGTATAGAAAACCTAGACATTACCATTATTCGGCGGGCGAAACGATACTATGACGTGACCGACAGCATGCAATTTCGGACTGAAATTAGAAGGTTTACCTTCGCAATGTTAGCTGAAGATACCATAAGTGCCATTAATTTCGCATGACCCCTCTAAATGTAAATTTCACAATGTTAGATGTAAAAATAGTTCATAAGACAGACATTGCGTGCATTTATTGTTGAAAAGTTAACTCGATTTTGAAAAGTCTTGTACCTTGTACATTCTTCTTTATAGAAATCAAGATTATATTTTCAAGAGAAACCTCGCAACTTATACAATAAAATGTATATAAAATGCTCAGATGTTCAAAAATTGTACAGTTAATTGTTATTAGTTTTACGATCTTAAAATCAAAATATTGTACTTATTGATTGTAATACTAGTACGTTTTTTTTTTATTTTATTAATGCTTTATGGACGATACCAGCTACAAAGAGGATATAGTATGCGACGCGACATGTAGTGGCTAAATAAGGCATTCGACAGTAAAAGTACCTCACGAAGAGTTAATGTTATTAATTAAAAACTTTAATATGTATAAGATAGTTTTGTAAATAAAATAAGTTGTAAATATTAAAGATATGACCGTTTGAAAGTTCAAATAAATAAATGGTCAATTTGACCCGTACGAATCCAGTATTTCGATTCCAAACGACTGAAATATGTATAAATTATTTAAATTAGTATCTATAATTAACAACGCTACTAATTAAATCAAGAAAACGAACAAATATTAAAACTAGAAAATTGACTATACATATATACTACTATCTATATATTTATAATAATTTTAATTTAAAATATTATGCGTAGGTACTATGTATTAATGACGCTTCACTTTTTTATTATTATTATCTATGATTTTTATTATTTTGTGATTAATTTTGATATTATGGATAATATAACAAAAACTAATGAAAACTTGATCTGATTCTACATATGTATAGAGATTCTATTTAAACTACGAACGACATAAAAGGCATGCAAAATATTAATTACATGCTGTTTTTAAATATGCAACATAAACCATATTTCACTTCATCGAAAGCAGTTTGAATTTTAATTTCAATTAAATGAATTTTGTATTTCTTTTGCATCATTAATCATTATATAATAGTTTTACGTTATGCCGCGAAATAATTTATAAAAGCCCACCAAATGCCAATACGATAAAATACTATTAGTTTAATACATATTCAATTTATTATAAGGACTGAAATTTAAATCTTTTAAGTGTTATTTAAGTTGATAATTATTTATGTTTTTTTTTATAAGTAAAAACAAGACGATTTGTAATTAAATAGCGTATAAGGTGGTACACAATAAAATGTCACTTACTAAAGTTTTTAATTTATCATTTAATTTATGACCTTAGTACAGAGATTTTTTGAAGTCCAACTTTTTATGGGAGGAATTCTTTGGAATTCTGAACAGCAAACATTTTGGGTGACAAAACTTGGTGGGAGTTAACACTGTGTCGGGGTAGAATGTTGAAAACACCGGTTCTGGTGCGATCACCAAAGTTAAGCAACATCGGGCGCGATGCTTTCTTGGATGGGTGACGTTGGTATTATGTTGTATTATTTTAATTTAAATATTTCCCTTTAATAAAAAAAATCACTTGTATCATGTCTCTTTACGACGCACGCTGTCGTTTTTTAATAATACGAAAAACGTATACACAGATAAAATGCCATCGTATAACAATATTGATGGTTAAATTTGATTTTATTACATCAACTCATTTTATTATTTTTAAATCAAAGTAGTTTTTACCTTTTACCCCTTTTTAAATGTATAGATATTTGTACATACAATTTTACATTTTTACAATTACAAATTAGATATTTTTACATACAAACGTTAAAGTTCCGCTTTTTGTTTTGTTCGGTACTGTGTTTATATTAATAACCATTCTATCATTCTTACCTCATTGATATATGGGTATATATGTCAACGACTTACCAGATTGATTTGGATAAACATGCTAAAAGGAAACCGCATTAACTTAGAAATATATAATATTCCAAGTAAAAGCTAGTTTCTTAGCTTTGGTCTATAATTTAAAGCTATGATAAATCGAGCTCATCAAGGTCTACAAATACACGTTATTTCCATCAAGATGTTTGCTCCGCCCAATAATTGAAACCCATAGCTTAGTACCTTAGGGCATTTTGTTGTAAGGGACAGCAGCTGAATTAAAAACCATATTCCGAGCGGAACAAGAACGAGCAGTTCGAGCAATTTATGATATGTGGACTCGCGAATAATTTAAGGCTAAGTTTCAGGAATTCGGTATCTTACTCTCTACTACTACTCTGGCCTCCCAATGTATGACGCCCGGCCCTGTCTTTGCATCCGCCAAGTACGAATGTAACGTAGTCCGCTGCAGTTTTTTTTTTCGAACTGGCTGCGCTATTGACCCAAAAAGGTCTTAACAGCTTCACCAGACTACAATCCGGTGAAGCTGTTAAGGCCTTGCTAGGCCAATAGCGTAGTCAGATTGAGTAAAAAAAACGAATGTAATTATCTATCTTAGTAAAAATAGGTATCTTGAAATGGTAAACCAGAACTAGTTTCTTGCCGGTTCTTCAAGATGACAGGGTTGTTCTCCGAACCGGTGGTAGTTTTGATATTCATAAGTGTCTTCTCAGGGAACAAGTTGAATAAAGTATTTTTAATTTAAGTTAAATTTATGAAGTATAGCTACGTTTTTCGGCACATCATCTGCTATGCTATTATAAGTCTGAACACTTTAACCTTGACACCGTCGTTCATTATCATAGTTAAATAATATAATAACATATATATTTCCAGTGTTTAAAATTATATCGTACATTTGCGTCATTTTTAAAATACAATCACAAAACCGACTACGGTCATCGCCAAATTTTCTCTCGCTCTGAAGATACTTCCGCAAAAATTAATTTAGGCATATATATCATGCATATTATAAGTATAATATCGATTATTAATAAGTAAATGCCTTTTTCGTTTCTTATAATGGTATTTTTATTTCGTTTTGTATTAAACTCTTGACAATATTACGTTCAAGTCCGACCTTACGTCAGAGCACGGTCAAAAATATTGACGAGGACTGCGTTTACGCAAGGAAATACACGAATATTACAAACTATTTATTCTTAGTAATAAAGTATCAGATTTTGAAACAGTGACTCGTATGTATATAATCCATTATCTTTAAGGCAATTGCCTTGATCCTATAAAATATATGGCAGGTAAAATATTGTGTCATCCATAAGAAAGGGTTATAATTTTGGCAGTCTATGTAGGTACCTACGATTTTTGTATTTACGTATTTTCTTCCGTAGCGCCTAACTATTCATCCGATTTTGATGAATAAGGTGTCAATCGATTCGTTATAATGGCTCGGGTCACATAGGCTATATTCATTATATATTATAAATAATATTTAAAACACATTTTAACTTTTTTTCATATGACTTATTGAAACTATTTATATTGTTTTTCACTGCCAGCAACACTGATGGAATAGCAACAAACTTATTATTTAAGATAGGTTATAATACTAAGTTAGGCTTAAAGGACTTGTATCCAGTGGCCTTAATAAATTAAAAAAAAAAAGCAACAAACTTACTCTCAAAACAAATCTTATAAGAACTTTGATTTCCTTTGTATATATATTAAGTGTTTTTAAAATGTCCTCGTATACTCAAATAGGTCGTTTGAGTAATTATATGATAGGTAGTTATAAAAGCCTTCTACAAGGGAGGTAAGTTTGAGGTTATGACGCTGTTGTAAAATGTTTTGAATGCAAAGTTTATATATGAAAATATAAATAAATATTGTTAGCATAACGCAAGTAGTTGCTTCTAGTATTGGTTATTTCTATTTCTCGATATTTACTGTTGACAAATCGTGATTCACTGTTAAAAGCATGAACTGTACAATACCTAAGATTTGCTTGCCGTTTACTGTTTATATTTTCGCACAAAAGATAAATTCACAATTTCCCAAAAATATATATTACAGAATAAATTGGCTTAATCCAGTTCAAGTATGCAATTACGCAAAGAAATCTGCAGAAGAAAAGCTGGGGTTGGATAAACCTAAGAGGCCATTAACCCCGTTTTTTAAGTTTATAGCACAGATGAGGCCAGCTCTTCTTGCTAAAAACCCTGGTATTTCATCTAAAGAGGCAATAGCATGGACATCAAAGCATTGGCAACAGTTGGACAGTGAGGTATCACATAGCAATTAATACATATATTATAAAACAAAGACAATATTATTAGGCTCGATCCACTGTGATGCCGTTCACGGTCTGATCTTGTTCCGGTCTCTGTCCAATCAATTCTCACTGTGTCTACACTACCAGTTCCATAATCAGTCTCTCTTGATCCATAGTCGATATATGGCAGTTTCTAATAATATGTAATCTATATATTGAAAGTGCAAAACAGTCAACTCTTCTTTTAAAATGTTCACAAATTTCTCTATATACACTTTTTTCTAGGAAAAAAAGCTTATAGAAAAGTTGGCGATAATAATTGTAGTGTGATTACTTATTTTTCATAATCAAATATTATAAATTACAGGCACAAAGTACTTACTTTTTTTAGAATTCCATGATTTATTAGAAAGAAAGAATATATGTTTATTGCAACAAATACAGGGACAATATGATATTAGAATAAAAAAAATTGAATGTTAAAATCTATTTAAATTATGCCACGGTTTTACTGGCTACTACCTTTACAAGTGACCCCAGCGCTGGTTATTAGCCATGACTAGAAGAAAAATGTAATGTCTCCATGCATGACTGAAGAAAGACAGGAAGGAGTTGATACAAAAATGTATTCACTCTGTACAAGTTATGAAGGGTCTGGTCTTGCTCCATTCGGATGTTACTTTCAACCAACCAGTACCGGTGCCATATCGAATCGGAAGTAGAGTGATACAATAGTGTGAATACTCCGAATCTTCCTAGTTTAAGAATATTTTACCGGACCAAAAATGAAACAAGACCAAACTGTGACCAGCGCCATAGTGTGAATTGAGCCTTAAACTGTTGTCAATATTATTTGTTTATGCAATAATTATAAAAAATAATTATTTCAAAGAAAATGTATGTATAAATTGTATAATCAATCAAATCAAGTCGTGCTTTTATATCATCCGATACTGTGTACATCCGATAAGTGATTAATTTTTGAGTTTATGTACGTAATTGGTTTTTCGGAAATGGCTCAGCAATTTGTTTTTTTTTAAAGTAATATTTTACTTGAAAAAATTGTTTTCGAGATCTATTTTCAATGCTGAGAATGCATAACAATATGACAGGTCAGTTAGACATCATAATATAAGCTGTATTACCACTATTTTAAGCATATGGGTGAAGCACATCATAGCCTAACTACATTGGTACAAATAAATAAACTTATTATGATACTTGTTATAGACAAAAACACAAATGGCCAAAGAATATGAGAAGGATGTTGAAGACTATAGGAAAATCAAAGCAATGTATGAATCTTCACTCACAGAACAACAAAAGGCAGACATCAAAAGAGTGAAGGAAGAAATGGCTATTGCAAAGGAAAAGAAAAAACAGAAATCTGTAAGTGACTTTAGACCTTTAATTGGAAAACATATCATAATAAACTATATTATTAAAAGAGTTATTTATTTCTATACACTATGGAATTGTTTTATCCATATACATCTATTAAAAATAAATCTGTAATCTATCACTACTGGACAAGTAATTCTAAACACATTTGCAAATTCCTTTTGCAACAACACACATACCTCAAACATGGTATGTGTGTAGGATGAAAAAGCAGATTTAACTGCACTACAAACTACTAAAAGTCTGGGGTAGGTCGGATTAAGAGTACTAAAAATTACTACCTGGATTTAATTATAAGCTCATCTACAAACACCATAACCACAAAATTATTTTAGACTAGCTGTACATGCAGCTCCACACGTGTTTTTTTAAATCGTATTAAAGTATTATAAAATAGTGAGACTATACAATTATAAAAATGCTATTTAAAGACAATTGTAAGTACGACGCGCACGCCACTACAAGTAACATGTAACGTGTACATTAGATATATAAATACTAACAGCGTGCCAAATGAGGTTTGTCATCAGCAACATATTTGGAACCTTAACCCACCATATAACTACCTCAGTGCTTACTTATACTGTATAAGGACCTAATGAAACTAATGATAACTTAAAATATTATTATAAAGATTTACATTTACATTACATTTAATATACACTGCCATTATAATTAAGATTTTATGACTACATAAAAAATAAATGCTTGTCTGTTCCGCAAGAAATTGTATTATGGAATTCTTTGCGTAATATGTTTATAATCTAAGATCTTATTAGGAAGATCTCTATAACATTAAAGTTATTAATAATTATAATGCGAATTATAAACAATAAGCTGATAATTATTTCTCTTATTAAAAAAAAGAATGAGTTGAAATCTTGCTAAATTTCATGCAGCCAATGTTTAACAGGGTAACAGCTAGTCTAAAATAAAATAGCCTCAATTACTTTTTATAATGTTCACTGTCTACCAGTGAAAGTTCCGTGAAAATCGGTTTAAGCGTTTTGTTATTAGCACATAGGGCGAAGTCACGGTTAACAGCTAGTATAAACTAAAATTACCTAAATTAATTTTTGTGAAGTCAGCTGTCTGCTAGTGAAAGTCTTGTGAAAACCGGTCTAACCGTTTTGCAAATAGCACTGCGGGCGAAGCCACGGTTAACAGCCAGTATAAACTAAAATTGCTTGAATTACTTTTTATAAAGTCAGCTATCTGCCAGTGAAAGTTTGGTGAAGATCGGTTGAACCGTTTTAGATATAGAACTACGGGCGAAGCCACGGTTAATAGCTAGTCTAAATTAAATTACTTTTTGTAAAGTCAGCTATCTGCCAGTGAAAGTCTCGTGAAAATCGGTTGAACAGTTATGGAGATAGTACTGCAGGTGAAGCCACGGTTAACAGCTAGTCTGAATTAAAATAAACTAAATTACTTTTTATAAAGTCAAGCTATCTGTCAGTGAAAGTCCTGTTAAAATCGGTCTAACCATTTTGGAAATAGCATTGCAGACAAAGCCGCGGTTAATAGCTAGTCTAATTTAGAGTAGCCTAAGTAACCCGCTGTAATTTCAGCTATTTGCGTGTGAAATTCCCGTCAAAATCGGTCCAGCCGTTTCAGAGATTAGCCAGAACAAACAGACAAACAGACCGACAAAAATTTAAAAATTGCATTTTTGTTATAAGTATCGTATATACTTTCGTACCCAATCAGAAAACAATATTTATTTTGATATTACATACAGACACTTCATTTTTATTATATGTATAGATAAAAGGTGATCTTACAGCTATATATAACAAAAAAACAAATATTAAAGAAACTAGCAGACCCAATAGATATTGTCCTGCCATTATAATAGAAAAAACATTTACAAATTATATACCTAAGCCTTCCTCATGAATCACTTTTTCTACTGGTGAAAACTGCATGAAAATCCATTCACTTGTTTTTGAGTTTATCATGAACAGACAGATGTGGCAGAGGAATTAATTTTATAGTATGTAGTTATAACATAAATGAGGCCATTAAAAAGTTCACACAGATATCAAATTATATCATTGCGAATTGTTGTTATTGCTTTAGCTTATAGTCTTTATTATTTTATTATTGCTTAGTCATTATTGTAATTTCCTGGACTTACTTTTATTTTATAACTCCAAGATTATTTGTATTGTCTGTTCACTTCATCTTATTTATATGCACTTACTGTATTTTTTTTTCCTGTTACTATTCTCTCAGCTCAATAGAAAGATGGATTCGTAAACTAGCTGCCAAAATGTTTACAAACCTACATAAATAGTCTTTATTATTTTATTATTGCTTAGTCATTATTGTAATTTCCTGGACTTACTTTTATTTTATAACGCCAAGATTATTTGTATTGTCTGTTCACTTCATCTTATTTATTTGCACTTACTGTTTTTTTTTCCTGTTACTCTCAGCTCAATAGAAAGAAGGATTCGTAAACTAGCTGCCAAAATGTTTATAAACCTACATAAATGGAATCAGATCTTTTATTTCTCTCCAGCTTTCCCATTCCCATATGCAATATGCAATATTTTAGATAGAATTTCAGACAATAAATTTATCAGAAATCACATCTACTTGTTTAACTGAATAACTTTAAGAATAATTAAGAAAGTCTTTTATAAATTACAGGAATTTAAAGAATTGGGAAAGCCTAAGAGGCCAATGTCTTCATACTTTCTGTACATACAATCAAGAAAGGACAGTTTTCACGGTAAACAGTTGAAAGAATATCAAGAACTGGTTAAAAGTGACTGGTTAAAGCTTCCAGAAAGTGAAAGAGTAAAATTTGAGAAAGAAGCAGAACAACTTATGATAAAATATAAGTATGCTTAAGTTTTTTTTACATAATTTAGATTTTGCTGATTATTTTCTAAGCTAAAAAAATTTTCTGCTAGAATTCTGTAGCACATTTGAGAAATTATTTTTGCATTTTATTATCTTTTGTTTTTTTGTATATTTCATATTTGAAGAATAATGTAATAAAGTAGTAGGGACTGGAGCAATTATCATTCAAGATGTAAGTCACAAAGTATTCTAAAACAGAATGAAGTAATAGTGAAGGCAAAGGCTGGAGAAATTAAAAGGTTATTAAAACACAGACTGCTGGCCTTTTTTTATCGGTACTACTTATGTGCCAGATGGGATTACTCAAGAGCAATATCTCAATAGACTTTCCAAATTGTTAATGTGTCTAATTTTTTTTACTCCTGTTCGATGATGAATTTGTGAAATTGCTTGCTACTGAACCTAACTTATTTAAGCTTGTGTAGTCTGTCCTCTCACTCCTCAGCCATTATTAGAGTGTTATCAAGATATGAAGGAATATAATTTTCCTAAAATGTTTAGTAAGGAAGCAATAACTTCATGATTACAATAATCTGAATATGATTTACGTTAACGTCTCTGATGCTACTCTCATACCTGTAGGTATGTATCACCATGAAGTTTTGTCCATAGTAATACATTTAAGTGTGGGAAGACATTATCGTCATGTATTTCGAACTAATGGACTGCGTGATGATAACTGAGCCCGGGGTTCTTACAGACATCAAAGCTAATATCGAGTCTTATTGAAATGACAAAGGTGTGCGAACGTTATTCTCTCCCTTTATTGAAATTCATTTTGAGATTAATTTTTGCCTACCAATTAGCAAAAGTGTCGTTAGACACGTAAGGGACTGACCATAGTAGAACACTCTAGCATTACTTATTAAAAAGACAAATTGAATTAATTAATGGTTGTGATATAAGTCAAGCAGGAATATTATATACATTAGAGTTTATTCCAATGAAAATGTTGTATAGGTACCTAAATAAAATAGACAAAAATGAGCAATGAATTAAATAGAAAATGTACTTCATTTACTTTCAGTCCATGTTTATGGGCTAGTGTCTGTGAAACAGGATAATCTATTAACCCCGCTGGTTTTTAAGAACCTGTGTAACGCACCATATTTTTAAATTTCGAGCCAATTTGTCTTCTGACCAGCTAATCATAAAATCTACATTCGTTTGTACGGAGCTGAAACCAATATAGTTATGACAGTACAGGGATTAAAGACGTTCTGAATCAAATTGGATTAAACTTAACTATTTATAAATATTTCAGGAAGGATTTAGAAGCATGGGAGTTGAAAATGGTATCAATCGGTCGCACAGATCTCATTCGTTCCAAACCATTACGAGAGAAGAAGTCAAAAGCATCGGAAAAGAAGCAATAGGAACTCGGGTGCTCTGACGAAATAATAGATTCTATTCGTAACCACTCTGAATTGAATACTATGAATAATAATGTACAAAGTATACCTAAGGAAATCAAATCTGCTAGTCCAGTATTGCTAGAAGGAAGCGATTGCAGTGTTCCCAATAAAGTCGATGTATCTAGTAAGAAAGAACAAGATCGTCAGAGCACGGGTGAACAAGATAAAGTAAAATCAAATGAAACAGTGAACTCTGTTAGTATAGAGAAAGAGAGTAAGAACTTCATTAGTACTATTAAAAGCTTTTTCGGCCGTTAAGTATTTTTGTTTTATCTGTGTTAATATAATTAGTTCTATTTCATTTGCATTATGAGTTGCATTTTCGACATTAATATGTTAACTGTAATAGATTGCTTAGAATTAGTGATTAAATAATTTAGTTTATATGGTTTTACTTTTATTTTGTCATTTTTCTTTTAGTATATGCATTTTGTTTGATACTTTTTTTTATAGAAATTTAATATATAATTGATTACACTCATTTAAGAGTTTATGAATATTAAATTAGTAATTTCTAGAATATCTTACACCCTATACATATTGCCAACATTTAATCTGCTATGTATATAGGCAACTATCTATTTTATCTTAGATCAATTTAAAAGCATAATTTATTTAAAAAAAAAAAATTAATCCGACCGTAATACCGATTTTGTTAAAATTTTGAATCGAGAAGATTTGCATCTATACGCTATTAAAATTATGTTTATACATTTTTTAAAGAAAATATTGAAAAACAAATTAACAGTTTTATTATATCGTCATAAAATCAAAACATATTTAAATAAAAATTGGATGCATTACATATTACACAAAAAATGTATCTGGTACTTCCATATACAATTATACTCTATATCTCCGAGTTTACCTGCCATTAATATTAATCATCTAAATAAACATGAATGAACTATAATTACAGCTTTAAGTTATCTTTATTCGTGCTACAGTACCACATATAATAATAACTTCCAGACAGAATAATTTCATTGTTGTTAGTTACTTATTGGTGTTTTGCTTATTGTTATTTTTTCTCTTTATTGTTTCTTGTTGATATCCGCTATTACTTATTTTGTTGTTCTAATATCGCATGGACGTTACAATATTTTTCGATTGACATGATGAAGGGCCACTTCTATTTCTATGGAAGGTGCTACCTTATTATAGAGAAACGGCAGTTTTAATAATCTTATTTCATTCACAATAATACTGTCGTAGCGACACACATAATGTATGTTATTAGGTATAAGCTACAAATAGAAGCAGATACATAGTAAAGCGGATCATTAAATTAAAATATGCGACTACTTGCAATTCATCCAGGTAGCAACCAAATGTTACCAAAGGTTAATTATAATCGTGCCGCTAAACCGCATACATAATGAGGGAATTTTTATTATTCTAGCTTTGTCTGTTACTTTATTCCTCAGCTGCTGTTGTTCATTTCTAGCCTTTCCTTTTATTACTACAGTAATATCTTTTTGTAGGTGGTAGAGCCACGCTGAGCCATTACT
>MU160360.1:0-24234 GCA_015888305.1 Antheraea pernyi | reverse complement strand
AAATTGTGAGGCTATGTACAATTATAGAAATGCTCTTTAAAGACAATTGTAAGTACGACGCGCACGCTACTAAAAGTAACATGTAACGCGTACATTAGATATATAAATACTAACAGCGTGCCAAATGAGGTTTGTCATCAGCAACATATTTGGAACCTTAACCCACCATATAACTACCTCAGTGCTTACTTATACTGTATAAGGACCTAATGAAACTAATGATAACTTAAAATATTATTATAAAGATTTACATTTACATTACATTTAATATACACTGCCATTATAATTAAGATTTTATGACTACATAAAAAATAAATGCTTGTCTGTTCCGCAAGAAATTGTATTATGGAATTCTTTGCGTAATATGTTTATAATCTAAGATCTTATTAGGAAGATCTCTATAACATTAAAGTTATTAATAATTATAATGCGAATTATAAACAATAAGCTGATAATTATTTCTCTTATTAAAAAAAAGAATGAGTTGAAATCTTGCTAAATTTCATGCAGCCAATGTTTAACAGGGTAACAGCTAGTCTAAAATAAAATAGCCTCAATTACTTTTTATAATGTTCACTGTCTACCAGTGAAAGTTCCGTGAAAATCGGTTTAAGCGTTTTGTTATTAGCACATAGGGCGAAGTCACGGTTAACAGCTAGTATAAACTAAAATTACCTAAATTACTTTTTGTGAAGTCAGCTGTCTGCTAATGAAAGTCTTGTGAAAACCGGTCTAACCGTTTTGTAAATAGCACTGCGGGCGAAGCTACGGTTAACAGCCAGTATAAACTAAAATTGCTTGAATTACTTTTTATAAAGTCAGCTATCTGCCAGTGAAAGTTTGGTAAAGATCGGTTGAACCGTTTTAGATATAGAACTACGGGCGAAGCCACGGTTATTAGCTAGTCTAAATTAAATTACTTTTTGTAAAGTCAGCTATCTGCCAGTGAAAGTCTCGTGAAAATCGGTTGAACAGTTATGGAGATAGTACTGCAGGTGAAGCCACGGTTAACAGCTAGTCTGAATTAAAATAAACTAAATTACTTTTTATAAAGTCAAGCTATCTGTCAGTGAAAGTCCTGTTAAAATCGGTCTAACCATTTTGGAAATAGCATTGCAGACAAAGCCGCGGTTAATAGCTAGTCTAATTTAGAGTAGCCTAAGTAACCCGCTGTAATTTCAGCTATTTGCGTGTGAAATTCCCGTCAAAATCGGTCCAGCCGTTTCAGAGATTAGCCAGAACAAACAGACAAACAGACCGACAAAAATTTAAAAATTGCATTTTTGTTATAAGTATCGTATATACTTTCGTACCCAATCAGAAAACAATATTTATTTTGATATTACATACAGACACTTCATTTTTATTATATGTATAGATAAAAGGTGATCTTACAGCTATATATAACAAAAAAACAAATATTAAAGAAACTAGCAGACCCAATAGATATTGTCCTGCCATTATAATAGAAAAAACATTTACAAATTATATACCTAAGCCTTCCTCATGAATCACTTTTCCTACTGGTGAAAACTGCATGAAAATCCATTCACATGTTTTTGAGTTTATCATGAACAGACAGATGTGGCAGAGGAATTAATTTTATAGTATGTAGTTATAACATAAATGAGGCCATTAAAAAGTTCACACAGATATCAAATTATATCATTGCGAATTGTTGTTATTGTTTTAGCTTATAGTCTTTATTATTTTATTATTGCTTAGTCATTATTGTAATTTCCTGGACTTACTTTTATTTTATAACGCCAAGATTATTTGTATTGTCTGTTCACTTCATCTTATTTATTTGCACTTACTGTTTTTTTTTCCTGTTACTCTCAGCTCAATAGAAAGAAGGATTCGTAAACTAGCTGCCAAAATGTTTATAAACCTACATAAATGGAATCAGATCTTTTATTTCTCTCCAGCTTTCCCATTCCCATATGCAATATGCAATATTTTAGATAGAATTTCAGACAATAAATTTATCAGAAATCACATCTACTTGTTTAACTGAATAACTTTAAGAATAATTAAGAAAGTCTTTTATAAATTACAGGAATTTAAAGAATTGGGAAAGCCTAAGAGGCCAATGTCTTCATACTTTCTGTACATACAATCAAGAAAGGACAGTTTTCACGGTAAACAGTTGAAAGAATATCAAGAACTGGTTAAAAGTGACTGGTTAAAGCTTCCAGAAAGTGAAAGAGTAAAATTTGAGAAAGAAGCAGAACAACTTATGATAAAATATAAGTATGCTTAAGTTTTTTTTACATAATTTAGATTTTGCTGATTATTTTCTAAGCTAAAAAAATTTTCTGCTAGAATTCTGTAGCACATTTGAGAAATTTTTTTTGCATTTTATTATCTTTTGTTTTTTTGTATATTTGAAGAATAATGTAATAAAGTAGTAGGGACTGGAGCAATTATCATTCAAGATGTAAGTCACAAAGTATTCTAAAACAGAATGAAGTAATAGTGAAGGCAAAGGCTGGAGAAATTAAAAGGTTATTAAAACACAGACTGCTGGCCTTTTTTTATCGGTACTACTTATGTGCCAGATGGGATTACTCAAGAGCAATATCTCAATAGACTTTCCAAATTGTTAATGTGTCTAATTTTTTTTACTCCTGTTTGATGATGAATTTGTGAAATTGCTTGCTACTGAACCTAACTTATTTAAGCTTGTGTAGTCTGTCCCCTCACTCCTCAGCCATTATTAGAGTGTTATCAAGGTAGGAAGGGAGTATAATTTTCCTAAAATGTTTAGTAAGGAAGCAATAACTTCATGATTACAATAATCTGAATATGATTTACGTTAACGTCTCTGATGCTACTCTCATACCTGTAGGTATGTATCACCATGAAGTTTTGTCCATAGTAATACATTTAAGTGTGGGAAGACATTATCGTCATGTATTTCGAACTAATGGATTGCGTGATGATAACTGAGCCCGGGGTTCTTACAGACATCAAAACTAATATCGAGTCTTATTGAAATGACAAAGGTGTGCGAACGTTATTCTCTCCCTTTATTGAAATTCATTTTGAGATTAATTTTTGCCTACCAATTAGCAAAAGTGTCGTTAGACACGTAAGGGACTGACCATAGTAGAACACTCTAGCATTACTTATTAAAAAGACAAATTGAATTAATTAATGGTTGTGATATAAGTCAAGCAGGAATATTATATACATTAGAGTTTATTCCAATGAAAATGTTGTATAGGTACCTAAATAAAATAGACAAAAATGAGCAATGAATTAAATAGAAAATGTACTTCATTTACTTTCAGTCCATGTTTATGGGCTAGTGTCTGTGAAACAGGATAATCTATTAACCCCGCTGGTTTTTAAGAACCTGTGTAACGCACCATATTTTTAAATTTCGAGCCAATTTGTCTTCTGACCAGCTAATCATAAAATCTACATTCGTTTGTATGGAGCTTAAACCAATATAGTTATGACAGTACAGGGATTAAAGACGTTCTGAATCAAATTGGATTAAACTTAACTATTTATAAATATTTCAGGAAGGATTGTGCGAACGTTATTCTCTCCCTTTATTGAAATTTGAGATTAATTTTTGCGTACCAATTAGCAAAAGTGTCGTCAGACAGGTATGGGACTGACCATAGTAGAACACTAGCATTACTTATTAAAAAGACAAATTGAATTAATTAATGGTTGTGATATAAGTCAAGCAGGAATATTATATACATTAGAGTTTATTCCAATGAAAATGTTGTATAGGTACCTAAATAAAATAGACAAAAATGAGCAATGAATTAAATAGAAAATGTACTTCATTTACTTTCAGTCCATGTTTATGGGCTAGTGTCTGTGAAACAGGATAATCTATTAACCCCGCTGGTTTTTAAGAACCTGTGTAACGCACCATATTTTTAAATTTCGAGCCAATTTGTCTTCTGACCAGCTAATCATAAAATCTACATTCGTTTGTATGGAGCTTAAACCAATATAGTTATGACAGTACAGGGATTAAAGACGTTCTGAATCAAATTGGATTAAACTTAACTATTTATAAATATTTCAGGAAGGATTTAGAAGCATGGGAGTTGAAAATGGTATCAATCGGTCGCACAGATCTCATTCGTTCCAAACCATTACGAGAGAAGAAGTCAAAAGCATCGGAAAAGAAGCAATAGGAACTCGGGTGCTCTGACGAAACAATAGATTCTATTCGTAACCACTCTGAATTGAATACTATGAATAATAATGTACAAAGTATACCTAAGGAAATCAAATCTGCTAGTCCAGTATTGCTAGAAGGAAGCGATTGCAGTGTTCCCAATAAAGTCGATGTATCTAGTAAGAAAGAACAAGATCGTCAGAGCACGGGTGAACAAGATAAAGTAAAATCAAATGAAACAGTGAACTCTGTTAGTATAGAGAAAGAGAGTAAGAACTTCATTAGTACTATTAAAAGCTTTTTCGGCCGTTAAGTATTTTTGTTTTATCTGTGTTAATATAATTAGTTCTATTTCATTTGCATTATGAGTTGCATTTTCGACATTAATATGTTAACTGTAATAGATTGCTTAGAATTAGTGATTAAATAATTTAGTTTATATGGTTTTACTTTTATTTTGTCATTTATCTTTTAGTATATGAATTTTGTTTGATACTCTTTTTATAGAAACTTAATATATAATTGATTACACTCATTTAAGAGTTTATGAATATTAAATTAGTAATTTCTAGAATATCTTACACCCTATACATATTGCCAACATTTAATCTGCTATGTATATAGGCAACTATCTATTTTATCTTAGATCAATTTAAAAGCATAATTTATTTAAAAAAAAAAAATTAATCCGACCGTAATACCGATTTTGTTAAAATTTTGAATCGAGAAGATTTGCATCTATACGCTATTAAAATTATGTTTATACATTTTTTAAAGAAAATATTGAAAAACAAATTAACAGTTTTATTATATCGTCATAAAATCAAAACATATTTAAATAAAAATTGGATGCATTACATATTACACAAAAAATGTATCTGGTACTTCCATATACAATTATACTCTATATCTCCGAGTTTACCTGCCATTAATATTAATCATCTAAATAAACATGAATGAACTATAATTACAGCTTTAAGTTATCTTTATTCGTGCTACAGTACCACATATAATAATAACTTCCAGACAGAATAATTTCATTGTTGTTAGTTACTTATTGGTGTTTTGCGTTATTTTTTCTGTTTATTGTTTCTTGTTGATATCCGCTATTACTTATTTTGTTGTTCTAATATCGCATGGACGTTACAATATTTTTCGATTGACATGATGAAGGGCCACTTCTATTTCTATGGAAGGTGCTACCTTATTATAGAGAAACGGCAGTTTTAATAATCTTATTTCATTCACAATAATACTGTCGTAGCGACACACATAATGTATGTTATTAGGTATAAGCTACAAATAGAAGCAGATACATAGTAAAGCGGATCATTAAATTAAAATATGCGACTACTTGCAATTCATCCAGGTAGCAACCAAATGTTACCAAAGGTTAATTATAATCGTGCCGCTAAACCGCATACATAATGAGGGAATTTTTATTATTCTAGCTTTGTCTGTTACTTTATTCCTCAGCTGCTGTTGTTCATTTCTAGCCTTTCCTTTTATTACTACAGTAATATCTTTTTGTAGGTGGTAGAGCCACGCTGAGCCATTACTGGTTTCAGCATGACCCTCTCACAGAAAACCGACGTGAAGTAACAGTGCTTGCATTGTTGCGTTTCGTTCGGTCAGTTGAGCGTTGGAGGCCTGCCTCCCCTCCCCACTCCTCAGCTCACTTTCCCTCCCCCTCCCCCAAGACAGGCCGGCAACGCACTTGCGACTCCCCGGTGTTGCCTCATATAACTTCCCCTCCCCCTCCCCAGGTTGGCAACGCACTTACGACTCCCCAGTGTTGCTAGTGTCTATGGACGGCGGTGATCACTTATCATCAGGTGACCCGCCCGTTCGTTTGCCCCTATGACAAAAAAAAACAGTTTTTTAATTAATCGTATGGCTATAGTTTTAGTATTATTTGACGCTGCGAGGTTCAATTTATGTGGTACAGTGTAGCCACCAAAATTTGTTACTCTATACTCTATAGCAGGTGTGGCCAACTTTTGTGGATATAAGATCTACTTTTTATTTTAAAATTGTGTCGCGATCGACCTATTTCTTAGGTAAGATTAGGGGGACGTTTATGCAGTGTGCTTTTATACCGACATGCACTCTTGCGAGTTCCATGATTTTTGGATAAATAAGCAACATACATGAATTACCCCCTTCCCGGCACCCCAATCCCAACCCTCAATACGACGGACTGGAAAGTCGTACCATTAACTCATGGAACTTGCGAGTGATCGACCAAAATTAGTCGCTCGATCACGATCGACTTGTTGGCCACTCCTGCTCTATAACACCATCCGGGGAGCACGTGCAGGGGAATGAGTGGTAAACGTCTTGCAGACGAAAGTTACATATATTACAATATATTATGTAGTTATTGTCCTGTTTACTTTTATCTTTACTCCTTTGCAAATGTACGACATGTTCTAAATTTTCAAATAAACAGGATTTCGTAAATTAGTCGTAAGTATGGAGTGGTAAGGAAAACCATCTTTGTGTACAAAAATGTGTCCGTCAAAATGTTTTTTTTGTTTCGAACTGATTACGCTATTGGCCTGGCAAGGTCTTTACAGCTTCACCGGACTACTGCCGTCAAAAAGTACTAAATAAGTGTGGCGCTAAAGTAGCAACAAGATTCGTAAACGTATTTCACAAAAAGTATATTTTAAAAATTAACTAAAAGTATAATGAATAATTTTAATAAGCTATCCATGTTGATACATTTTATTCTTATATACAACATTTTATCAACATCGTTTGAAAATTACTAAAATATTTTTTTATTGTATAAAACAAGAAATCATTTCAATAAATTCGGTTTACAATTCAATGAAATTTAAATATTTTATCAATCCAAAGTTTGTATATACAAAACTTCGTTTAAAACGGGTGGGGCTATAATAATTTTTTTTATGTCACAGGAGGCGAACGAACAGGTGGGTCACCTTTTTTTTTCTTTTTTTTTTTTATAGATTTGTCCGATTTGCACGGACTAAAACCCCATGGTGCCTTCATATACCTTTTTAGACATACATGCATACCCCCCTTCGCGGCACCCCAATCCCAACCCTCAATACGACGGACGTCAGTGGAAAGTCGTACCATTAACTCATGGAACTTGCGAGTGATCGACCAAAATTAGTCGCTCGATCGACTTGTTGGCCACTCCTGTTCTATAGCACCATCCGGGGAGCACGTGCAGGGGAATGAGTGGTAAACGTCTTGCAGACGAAAGTTACATATATTACAATATATTATGTAGTTATTGTCCTGTTTACTTTTATCTTTACTCCTTTGCAAATGTACGACATGTTCTAAATTTTCAAATAAACAGGATTTCGTAAATTAGTCGTAAGTATGGAGTGGTAAGGAAAACCATCTTTGTGTACAAAAATGTGTCCGTCAAGATGTTTTTTTTTTGTTTCGAACTGATTACGCTATTGGCCTGGCAAGGTCTTTACAGCTTCACCGGACTACTGCCGTCAAAAAGTACTAAATAAGTGTGGCGCTAAAGTAGCAACAAGATTCGTAAACGTATTTCACAAAAAGTATATTTTAAAAATTAACTAAAAGTATCATTAATAATTTTAATAAGCTATCTATTTTGATACATTTTATTCTCATATACAACACTTTATCAACATCGTTTGAAAATTACTAAATTTTTTTTTATGTATACAAAAAGAAATCATTTCAATAAATTCGGTTTACAATTAAATGAAATTTAAATATTTTATCAATCCTTTATGTAATCTAAAATTGTTATTTTTTTCATCCTCTCATTTTCCGAATATCATATAAGTTTGTATCTACAAAACTTCGTTTAAAGCGGGTGGGGCTCCCCTGGCGGAAACCAAACTGGTTATCCCCCAGATCCGGCCCGACTCGTGTTAGATGCTGGACAAGGCATCTAACACGAGATGGGTCACCTGATGGTTAGTGATCATCACCGTCCATAGTTACTTGCAGACCCCCAGGAGAGTCGCAAGTGCGTTGCCACCCAGTGTTTGGGGTGATGGGGAAGGAAAGGGGCGTCCGGCGCTATCACTGACCGAACGAAACCCAAAATTGCAAGCACTATTACTTCACGTCGGTGTTTTTGTGGGTCGGGTGGTAGTATCCCGGACGAGCCGACCCATTCATGCAGTAATAGCTTCAGTGTGGCTCTACCACCTACAAATATAATAACACGTACTTCTTTACGATTTATTAACATACTAGCGGTCCCGCCCTAATTATAAAAAAATCCTTGATAAATTAAATACCAAAACGTTCCCCATGAATCTCTCTATCTACTGGTGAAGACCGCGTGAAAATCTGTTTAGTAGTTTTTGAGTTTATCGCGAACAGACAGACAGACAGACACGGTAGGGGACTTTGTTTTATACTATGTAATGATGATTATTGTCAGTTTTTGTACCCCTTCTAGATAAGGTATAATAGAAGCTTCTTGTGATTATTGTCAGTTTTTGTACCCCTTCTAGATAAGGTATAATAGAAGCTTCTTGTGTACAAATAAAATTTAGTTAAGCCATTTCTAAGTTATATCCAGAGATATAAATAGATAGACTAGCAACATTTTTACGCTTTATTCATGATCAAGTAGCTAAATTATCACCTATAACGTACTATTTGATTAGCATTTGAATATGTTAGCATATTAATTGCTCTATTTTTTTACAGCGCGCACCATTCTACTGATTGTATGGTAATAATAAGTTATCGAAGAAAGAAGACTCCTTTTTATAAACTGATATTTTATTTGAAACATGTTAAAAAATATATAATGGATTTCATTAGCGCAATTGTCCACCTTTATTTACACTAGAAATTAAGCTGATATTTCACCACTCGTTCATACTAAGTTGGCACCATTTATAAGAGGAATTGAATTGAAATAAAAAAGTGTTCTCTTAATGTGAACCAGTAGTCAAATAATATCCTTGATAACATTATAAAATGTGCGTTCTATTTACATTGCTGATGTATACCAAGAGGAAATACTTAATTTAAAATTAAATAACTCGTTAAATTTGATAACATGAATAAAATTATATACATGAGTTTATTAAATTAAACATGTTTAAAACCTACAATCTGTTTGAAGTTCACATAGTTGTATTTTACTATGATATATACAACCTGTTTCTTTTATGTGATTGTAATATTAAATAATTTATTAATGGTTTGCCTGCTACGATATACTCAACAAAGATATATATTATAATAGCAACCATGGCGACATTTCATTCTTTGGTATTATCAGCTTAACCCTGTATTGATACTAAACCCACACAAACCAACAAAATCATTTAGTTTACTAACTTAAATACATACGTAATTGTATTAATTATAAAATCATATTAAGTAATAGAATAAGTTACATGATATTTAAATAGAAAGTTAAATAATATAAAACATGAATGTATGACCAGAAAAAAAAATACTAAAAAGGGTAAAACTGGTCTCCTCTATTTTTAATTTATCTAAACAGAAAAAATATAGAAGCTTTAATAATGTTATAATATAGTCTATATTTCTATGAAAACTACAGAAAATGTTACCGTAGGTAGTAAAGTTAAATGTATTTATTTTTCATATTCCCAAATTACAGTTAATGTACAAGCGAGTCAAAATCTTTCATTAATTCTGTACACAAATTTTATAAAAATACATTTATACATACAAAACATGAAAAACCTAAGTAATTTGGCATATCTGATATATTTAATAATATATAATCGTGGTTTCAAATATTTTAAATGCATTATATTGATGTACATTTACATTATATATTGTGTTGATTCAGCCTTCAAATATACACAGCATCAGCATATCTAAAATATTTTAGTATGTGCAATAAATAGCTTGAGACTCTGAACTACCTTTACTGTTGATTGAATTTTATTTAAGAATTGTTCCCTGTTTGTTGGTTTTATATCCAAAAAAATATTTACTAAGATCATAAGATGTACACCACATCTGATAGGCAGTTTCGTCAATGTAATATTTAGAATTATAACATTTAATAAATATCACTTATCAAAGTTAATAATGTGTTTGGTATTTTTCAAGTTATTTTCCCCAAATATTGATATATGAAATATTTAAAGAATAATTTTCATATGAACAGTATGTTGTCTTAACAATTTTATCAATACTGCCTACTTTTATCATATTAAACACCATATACATACACACCTTTTGAGTTTTTATTATTTATATAAATTAAAATAACACTAGCAGATATTCAACATTAAATCTAGAATATAACAGACTGCTTATCAAGTTAAATATGTTTTGCCCATGTCTAAAAACCAATATTGAGACACACACCATTATAAACTATTCACAACATAATTTTGGTTTTATATCCAAAAAAATATTTACTAAGATCTACACCACATCTGATAGGCAGTTTCGTCAATATAAAGTTCAGAATTATAACATTTAATATATATCATTTATCAAAGTTAATAATTGTGACTGTGTTTGGTATTTTTCAAGTTATTTTCTCCAAATATTGATATATGAGATATTTAAAGAATAATTTTCATATGAACAGTGTGTTGTCTTAACAATTTTATCAATACTGCCTACTTTTATCATATTAAACCCATACACACCTTTTGAGTTTTTTTATTTATATAAATTAAAATAACACTAGCAGATATTCAACATTAAATCTAGAATATAACAGACTGCTTATCAAGTTAAATAAGAAACAGAACCATATGTTTTGCCCATGTCTAAAAACCAATATTGAGACACACACCATTATAAACTATTCACAACATAATTTCGCATATATTATTCTGTTCATAGACCTACTTGTTGCATTGAGCAAAATATATTTGTTAACTAGTAGATTATTTAAACACATTCATAAAACTAAACATGGCATTGTGATTAATCTGCACAACCACACATCACTTATACAAAGGCACAAGCAATATACTATTGAACATTGTTGGGCAAATTCAAATTCAACTTTAGTAAGTCACAGATACTACAAAGAACCAAGGGTATAGGAAATATATATTATCTATAAATAGTTATGTTAATACACATGCAGCGGTAAGTATCATGATTTTTGAAAGAAAGAGCTGTTGCCTGAAACTTTCAAATTTTTATAATAAAGTATTATTACTGTTTATTAACAATGAAAATGTCATTTTTTTCTCATTAAACAGAATGTTTAACAGCATTTTTTAGTTTCAATTTTATTTATTTTTTACGATCATGATGATGTAGTCAGTTATCTTTATATTTAAATTTCTTCTGTACATGTGTATCACTGAACTGAAATTTTGTGAGTGTGTTCCCGTGGATCCTAGAATGGTTTAGGTTCACAATTGGACCCGGTAGGTGGCGTTGCGGTTGATTTTTTTGTTTTCAAGGCAGGACAATGTCCACCGGGCCTGCTACTATCATATATTTTTCTATCACAGACTGTTATTAATTTTATGTATCAAATAAATTAGCTAATGTTACTACGAGTGACGCAATAAAGTTGAATTCAAAATACAACTCTATTCTAGCCAGCTATGTTAACTGGAGCAATGGATGTAATGTTTTCAATTATAATTAACTACTAAGTAATCAAGCCCTCCCTCCAAGTAATGTACACAGACTGAATACAGATTGTTACAAACAAAAAAATACAGATGTCACTAAATACAGCACCTACATACTGTGTTATTTGAATTATTCTTTGAACTCTGCTTGATGAGAATTGATTCATCAGTCTCAATGCATTAGCTATTTTAGAGTCACTTTCTTGAGGAAAATATATCAATTTGGTCACTGAATATATTACAATGGGTAAAAAAAAGTATGTGGTTTCTGCTAAAGAAATGACACTGTAAAACAGTTGTATTAAAATTGACAATAATACTATGTCATACTGATAAACTACGATTCGCTCAAATAGAGGCAATTGTAGTTCTTTTACACAGGAAGGGGGTGATATTAGGTTACTAGAATCAGTGGTAACCTCTTCGCCACCCGCCGCTGAGTCCAGGTGATACGAAGATGATAACGATTCTAATGATTCAAGTACAGCTGCTATCGAACCATTATTGGGACACGTCCAACTGTGAGTATTACTGTTACTGTCAGACGGAAAATGAACCTCGTCATCCTGTCCGGAAGTTGCTATTCTGTTTGGAGAATCTGCAAGAGAAACAACCATTACCTAGGTAATGAATACACAAAATCTATGTGCTATTTTCTACACGTGTAAATTTAATCATTAAATCACCTTTTAACAGGTCTTCATCAGTTTTTCCGGATATAAGTTGTAGTCTGTTATGTGAATTTTCCAAAATTCTTTTACGTCGAGCTTCGCGACGAGCTGCTGCAGCATCACCCATCATTGACGTTTTGGAATTGTCTCTGCTAGTGATGACATTTCTGAATAGACATTACGTATCAATGACAATAAAAATTAACTTTTTTTAGTAATAATATCTATATAATAAAATTCGGTAATTTTTTTTTAACTATATATTAATCTAAATATTATTGATAATTTATTATATTTTTTATAACTTACTATATTATATACTTCTTAACATTTTTATTTGTATGAAGGTCTATAGATTATTTTCTTTGGCAACCGGAAGTTGCTATTTTGTCTATCGAAACAGCAACGCTAAGAAATTTTGTTTGGCGCCTTTACGGGGCCGGTACAGAAAAGTCGGATTAGACCGATAATATATAACACTTTATTATTTCGTGTATTTATTAGCAATACAAAAATGGGTGATAAAGGCGATGGAGGTAAATGATCATGTTTTGTTTACTTCACTGGCTGTATCGTAAACTTGTCGAGTTTTGTTGGTTTCTGACAACTAACAGTTTGTGGTTATCAGATTTTTGAAAATAAACTTTGGTATATTGTCATTTGTAGAAACTTTCGACGATGCGGTAGAAGAACGAGTGATCAATGAAGAGTATAAAATATGGAAGAAAAACACTCCGTTCCTATATGATTTGGTGATGACACACGCCCTGGAATGGCCCTCGCTGACCGCTCAGTGGCTTCCTGACGTGACAAGGCCTGAAGGAAAAGACTACTCGGTTCATAGGTAATGATACCAACAAATTATTTATCATTACTATTTTGTTATAAATTCTTACCTCGTTGGTATAACCTGGCTATATCATATACAGTTCTGAAAAGACAATTGTAACAAAGCGCTAAACAAAAAGAAGACAATAAAATCTATCGATACTATAAATATATATTCCATAAAACCTCTTTTTTATCATACAGTTTATACCACAAGTTGATGTACTACTCATTGTGTTTATTATACATTTTACTAATGAAAAAGTATGTACACCAATTTTACAATATAAATTATATAGCTCTAAGCATATTCTAAACTTTAATAAAATGTAATGGAATGCAACATATTATATTTATACTTCTATACTAAAATTATAAAGAGGTAAGGTTTGTGACGTTGTAGGGGGTAATCTCAGGAACTACTGGTCCGTCTTGAAAAATGATTTCATTGTTATATAGCTAATATATCAAGGAAGGTTATATGCTATATATCATCACGCTAAGACCAATAGGTGTAACAATGAAGAATGTTTCAAATTCGGGTTTTTTTTCCCTTGAAGCTTCCGCTGTGCGTTAGCTCAAAGTAACTATTCCACGTGAATAAAGTCATGGGAAGGGTCTAATACGCTATAATTATTATTCATTATTATTTGTACTGTCTCTTAAATTTGCCATTTTTGTAAAAGGCCTTTCTACAGTATTATAGTTATTTATCTATGTAGTAGTGTGTGTAGTGTAGTGTATTTAAGCACCATATTGTTAGTTTAAAATTCTTGGAATGGGGAAACATTTTCGGGGATGGTAAACATTGTGTTGAAACTAAAGCATGATGGTAGACCTGCTTCTAAACTCTCTCTAACACCTATGTACTATGCACACCGAAACATATGCTTCGGCAGCTGGACTTGATAGTCAGTTTTCGTCATGGTTCTATTTGTTAGTATTTTAAACCACATTGGGAATAATATTAGATGAGATTGTGATTAAAATATCAAAACATATTTTTTTTTGTGTCAGTGCAGACAAACGAACAGGTGGGTCACGTGATGCTAAGTAATCACCACCATCCATAGACACTAAGAACACCAGGGGAGTTGAAAGTGTGTTGCCAGCCTGTGTTTGGGGGAAAGGGAGAGTAGGGGGAGGGAAGGGGAGGGAAAGTGGGTCTCCGGCGCTCTCACTGACCGAACCAAACGCAACAATGCAAGCACTGTTACTTCACGTCGGTTTTCTATGAGAGGGTGGTACTACCCAGATGAGCTGACCCATTCATGCTGAAACCAGTAATAGCTTGAGCATGGCTCCACCACCTCTAAAACTACTGAACATTTTGTGAACTGCACATTTGATGTGGAATATTGCATAGATTTTTGGATTTGATTGGTATTCTTTGTCATTTTGGCCAAATGAAGCAGGGATCAGCTAATTATATTTATAAATCGAGGGCTTCATACATTATCTAAATATTTTAAAATATTATTTTTGGAGCAGTACATTTAAATTTAATTACAATTTTCATGATCTATGATAAATTAATAAACATGTAGATTATTACCTACAAACAGAGTCCTTCTCTATGATGTTCTACCTCCTTCTATTCCCCGTCCTACTAACATTATGTGTCTCTTAACTCTTGTTACGGATAATCATTTAATTCTAGAATGCTTGTCGAAATTTATTAATACTAACAAAATTAAACTTTAGATTTTAGTGTATGCTCCTGTGTATGTCTGTATTCTAACAATATGTTGTATGTTTAGTTTATATGTGCTTTCTTTGTGTATCTTCTTAATGATAATTGTTTAATTGTCTGGCACAATCTCCATTGTTTATGACTCCTTTCACTTGACATTGGCAAAATTGTGGCGCATACATGTTGCCATTTTGAAAAAGATGAAGAAGATTATTTTTAAGATATTAGATACAGGCTTTTCATAATACAGTCAAAACTGTTTATGGCGACATTGTTTAGAACAACATACTGTTTATATTGACCCAGAACAAAGGTCCCGACTGAATACTGTATCTTGAAAACATGACTGGTTGTTACAACTGTCAGTTTTTATAACTAAATATGAGTAGTCTCTTCGATGTCCTTATAAAAAAGATTTTGACTGTATCTATATTACTCACAAAGTTCTAGAGACCTTCCGCTTGATTATATTGCAACCTTATATGCTTACTACAAATGATATTATAAGTATAATGGTGTAGATAAATTACCTACATGATTATTTTACCCAAACAAATGACTAATGCACACATATGTAAAATAATATTGTAACACCACACTATTTTAAATAAAAAGTGAAAGTAAGATGGCATGTTCTTAATATCAGTGGTGAACAAAAAAAGTTAAATGTTTGCTTAGATCTGCCACCAAAAATAAAGAATAGTCAAAACAGACATGTTATCTTATTTTGTTTCTTTGACATCTATCATTTCTTTGCATTATATTTTTTGGTTTTGTGATATTTGATATTTTTAAAATATTAATTAATTCATGGTAATATTAATATGAATGGTATGTGAATAAATAAACCTTTAAAAGTTTCACTTGCATAGTTTGTGCAATTTCTCATAACACAAGATTACATTTTCCATAGTTTTGAGGCATTTCATGAAAAGATGAGAGTGTGACATACTTCCATTAAGGCTGACACAATACTGAGACCATGTTTGCTAGCTAGCTGAGTTTGAATAAGGAGCTGTCGAAGTGCTTATGATGTATCTACAGCTTTTTACTTGTAATGTCATTCTTTATTGCATTGACACCTAGGGAGTGATCAAGTATTAAATAGGCCTATGATGAAGGTGTTAAATGTTTTCTAACTTGATATATAGGCATATTACAATATTAGTTTTTGTAATTATTATCATGTTATTGCTTCATGAATATATTTATTTTTTTACAGGTTGATACTCGGCACTCACACATCAGATGAACAAAATCACCTATTAATCGCCAGTGTACAATTGCCTAATGAAGATGCCCAATTTGATGCAAGCCACTATGACAATGACAAAGGAGGTATGTTTAAATAACAATATTTTTTCTTTTTTTTTCAAGTTAAATCCTGATTCAAAATATAGTGCAACATGAAAATTTTGTTACTTTGTTAACGGACTATTTTATTTAGAAACTGTCTCGCAAATTCTTAAAGAAAAGTATTATAAACCAGACACAACACACAAAGCTTTTGCAATAATCTATATCCCCCAGAGTTGTATAAATTGAAATAGATAATGCAAGTGCAATGTATAGTTAATTCTATTCAATCCCGTCAATATGTTAATATCTGTGAAAGAAGGTCATGCATACAGTGGAAAGAAATACAGGGATTGCATTCATCAATCAATCAATCAAATCCATCCTTTATGAATGAAAATAAATAAAATTGCATTCAAAAACCTAATAAATCATTTTCTTCATTTATGAACCATACTGGTTAAATGTTGAAAGAAAAATATCCTTATTATACAGATTGAAAGAGTCAATGATATCTAAATAAGACTATGAAATTTGTTGGAATAAGCATTAATATATAAAAAAACCCAAGATGCACAGTCAACGTCTCAAACCCGTCCGCATAAAATGAGTGCACAATTGAAAATTCTGACCTCATCTCAAATAGTCTCGCGTCACTAGCGTCTTTTAACTTTTTGTATGCTGATTTGTAAAAACAATTCGCGTAAGGTTGAATTTGCAAAAACATAAATTTATAGTATAATTATTTAGTTATATCGGCGAGTTTTTGGGGACGGTTTTTTTTTTAAATTTATTGAAGGCTTAGTTGCCTTCGCGACTATATCGCCTAAGTGACATACAACTATTTTGACCCTTTTATTTGAGACTGCATCTTGAGTTTTTATATATCAATGGGTATAAGCTACTTATTTAACTTACGAATTTTCTAAAGGAGACCTTAATCTATTGATGCATAGATTTATTATATGATTAGTTTCTTTTCTTGGTGACACCTTTTACATTGAGTTATAGTGAATGTCTAGAATATGTTGAACTTCAGTTCCTAATTATTGTTTTATGTTTTCATGATTTTAAACATCCTAGACCAGGTATACCATATTGCAAACAAAATAAAAGTCCAGTGATGCTGTAGAGGACCATCTAGCCAACAGCATTAATTTAAAAAAACGGGTTCAAACTCAAAGGATTTAAAAAATTAGATGTTTGATTATTTATTTACAGAATTCGGTGGTTTCGGTTCTGTATCTGGCAAAATAGATATTGAAATAAAAATTAACCACGAGGGTGAAGTGAACAGGGCACGCTATATGCCCCAGAATCCATGTGTAATTGCCACAAAGACACCTTCCTCGGATGTACTAGTTTTTGATTATACAAAGCACCCGTCAAAGCCAGAACCGTCTGGAGAATGTCACCCTGATCTTCGGTGAGATATTTTTTTAATGTATTTCTTGCTCAGTCTGCGTTGTAATTGTGTGTTATTTAATTAGCAACATCCTTCAATAAATGTCCTTAGTTTATTATCCAATATATTGGCTAACACTATAATGTTTTTATATATGTTAGTAGGTGAGGGTATTATAACTCTTGACCACATTTTAAAGATTCTTGCACTGATAGAAAAATGTACAGTCATATGGTTGTCGGCTATATTTTATTGTAATCAATGCTTACGAACTAGTGATTGCTAGTATTACAAACTACAGTAGATATTGAAACTAAAATAATGTTTGTTCAAGTAATTTTACTAACTACAATATAATCTCACCAATTCAGCACTATTAAATAAATGTGACTTCCTTTCTGGTAGAACATTTCGGATGCGCATAGGCGAAGTTATGTCCGATCACCAAAGTGTACTCAGTGGCGTTCCTCAAGGATCAGTACTTGGTCCATTACTCTTTATCTTGTACCTTACGGTCCTGAAAAATACTCTACAACTACCATTGTCGCTCTTTGCTGATGATACCAAATTGTTTGCTAACCCCTGGACCAAATGGCAAGCCATACAAAATGACTTGAACTCAATATTTAAGTGGACACAAGACTGGCTTCTTACTTTAAATGTAAATAAATGCAACGTGCTGCACATTGGTAAAAAGAATCCTCATCAAGTATATTATCTTGGTGGGAAGCAATTAACCGCAGTTGAAACAAAGGGATTTGGGAGTTACAATATCCAACAACCTTAAATGGGAAACTCATGTACACGGAGTCGTGAAGAAAACGAATTCCATCCTTTATATCACTCGCAAGGCGTTTAAGTGTCTCACAGCCAAGACTTTTATACAGCTATATAAGACCTCTCCTGGAACATGCGTATATTATCTGGGATCCCTACTTCAAGAAAGATATTAACCTCATTGAAAATGTACAGAGAAGGGCTACCAAGATGGTATACGCAATACGTAATTTACCCTATGAACGGCGCCTCAAAAACCTTGGCCTTACCACATTAGAACAGCGTAGGCAAAGGGGCAGGTTAATCGAAACATATAAAATCCTCACTGGTTATTACAATGTGCCCAGCCTTAAAGATATTTACAAGCTCAATGACAATAAACATTTACGTGGTCATCCCTTAAAACTTTGTGAAACGTTAGCAAAAAGAAACCCAGTCAAGCACTTCTTGCCTAATAGAGTGGTCACAGCATGGAATAAACTACCGGAGAAAGTTGTGATGGCTCCCACTATAAACTCTTTTAAGAATAGTTTGGACCACGAAGATATCTCCAAGTTATTTAATACACACGCATCAGCTTATTAGCTGCTAGTGTGTTATTCCAAATAATAATAAATAAAAATAATAAAATAGAGTTTAGAGCTAAGTTATAGATTGGAACTATTTTGTTGCTCTATTATGTTTACCACATAGCTTATTTGCTTGGATGGAAGCCTTTGTTTCTCAACTCAATTCCTATTGAACAGGGTCTCATTACCACCTTTGCGTGTAAGCTTTATCCTCAAAGGTTTTTGAAAATTCTAAATATTTAATGTATAGTCATTCTACATACATAGATTAGGGTATTGATAACTTCATAATCACTACAAGTAAAAGTGTGTTGTCATTATGTAGATACTATCTAGTAGTGGGTGGGTCTCATACTTTATCACAGTGATAAGGAAAGAGGCTCGAACACATTATCGTTTTGTAATAATTCATCACATTGCGTAAGACTCAATAACAAGGTAGACAATATGTTGTTATGCAATATGTTGTTCTAGCTACGAGCTTTGATAGGGACGAGTATGGTGTGTCGAGCATGTCGATTACTTGAGAGCATTCACAGATTTTCTTTTTTTTTTATATCATAGGATAGGAACGAACAAAAAATCAAAAAATGATTGAAATGTATTTTATTACTTTTTCATAGATATCTGCAACAATTTTTTTTCACGAAAATTGAAAAGTACAGCCTCCTTACATTTACATTTGTATTATATTTATAGATTTTTTTTTTGCATATTCTATTCATATTCTATAAAGTTTTCTAATCGGTTTTCATTCCTATGGTTTAATTTTACTTTTTATTATTTAATTAATTTCCAGTTTTTCATTTATTTTTTAACTGAAATCTGCGATTTTATAAGAACTACGCTACGCTAGCTAAATAGCAATGTGTGTTTTCATGCTATAGAGTGGTGAAACAAGCAGTGTGATGTTTTTAACTCTGTCGTAAAATATTCTGTAAAGATAATAAACGACGCAGACGAAGTAAATAGATATTTTTTTTATTTTAATCTGTTACGGTTTAAACTACATTATTTTACAAAACTTCTTCGTATTTCTTCCCCTAATGGTACTGTTAATCAAAAGGTGGGATAGTTCTGACCGCTTCACACAACCCTGGAGGTGTCAACAATGACTTCGGCATTAAGTTCAACTGCAGTAACGGTGGGCCGGCGCCAGATGCTATCACGAACAACATATACGATCTGACAACCACAATACAGCAGTACAAAATAGTGCCAGACCTCATCTGTGATATAGATAACATCGGTGTCGAGACTTTCACGGTATGTATGTTCTTTTGTACGTTACGTTTGATAAAGAAATATGATCTAATTAATTAGAGGAATAAAATTGTAATATAGATAGCCAGCGGGCCCGGTGGACGTTGTCCCGCCCTGATATTAAAGAAAAAATTATATGCCTAAACTTTCCTCGTGAATTGCTTTATGTATTGGTGAAAACCGTATGAAAATCCGTTCAGTAGTTTTTGTGATTTTCAAGACGTGGTAGAGGACTTTGTTTTATAATATGTAGGGATAATAAAAATATAGACAATATAGACTAGTTGTCGTTCAGAGGTTAAAATTCGATTAAATTTAATTTAATTTTTAATTTCAACATTATTGTTTTTTTTTGCCAAAGTACCACTATAATCATGATATATATTGTTTTTTTTTTATTTTGTTCTTACATATTAATTGTGAACGTGTAGACCTAAGTAATTAAAAAAATAATTTTCAATTCAATATATCATATAATATTGATGGTATGGGAAAAAGTAACAGTTTCCAAATTGTTCTACGTACTAAATTAAAGCGAAAAAAAAAATTGGGAGGCAATGGAGGAAGTTAAAGGTAAATAAACATGGCTTATATTTGTGCTCGGTGGTAGGTAAAACGCGACTGTTGTGGCCGGCTCGAGATTGAATGAGAACGGTAGCGCTGCTTTGGTTTCCACTGTGCTTAAAAATAAAAAAATGTTATTCACGCAATAATACAACATTTAGATATATATAAATTTCTTCTGTGCGTGTGTATGTCACTGAACTCCTCCTAAACGGTTGGAACGATTTTGATGAAATTTTGTGTGCGTGTTTGAGTGGATCCGAAAATGGCTTAGATTCAATCAAGTCAATTGGACCCGGTAGGTGGCGCTGCAGTTGAATTTTAGTTTTTTTTTTTGTTATTATCAATGCAGGACAACGCCCGCTAGTGCATATATAAATTCAATAAAAGGTATCAATGAAACTTTACAAAAATGATTTTATTAATTAACATTGCATCTAAGAGTACTACAATTAACACTTATATTTTCTTCGATATCATTATGGATATTAAGAAATCATATGCTCTTAATGATTAAACAAATGAAACCGATTATGATTTCCTTGTTCAGTTTTCTGGATCATTTTTATCATTTTAATATTATATAATTCTTCAATTCTTTATGTGTTCATTTATAATTAATTGTATTACTTCGTATTGAAATTTTTAACTTGTTAATTATTTAAATTATATTATGCTCTTATAATTTTTATATGCATGTCGTTGTTGCCTGTAAATAGGGTCATATCTAGCAAAAATGTTGAACTGTACATTTTACTGTATTTTAATAACATGTAGTGATGTTGACTCTGTTGGTAACCTAAATAAATAAATTACATTTTCCCACAGTGAGAATTTATATTCATGAAACTTTACAAAAATGAGAATATATATTAATTATTTTATAGATAGAAGATAGAAAGTTCACCGTGGAAGTAATTGACTCTGTGAACGATTATGTATCGTACATGAAAGAAATCTTCGACTTCCCGAAGATCAAGGCTCTGATCGAGGGCTCCGACCAGAGGAAACCCTTTAACGTGCTCATCGACTCTATGAGCGGAGGTATGCGATAAAATTAACACAGTTATTTAAAGTAATTTTTTTCGCTTCGTCTCAAATGTTTTCGTCCATTTATCGCATGTCGCATTACAGGCGACGCGCGCCCGCGGATTAGGGGTAAAGTGAAAGGCGCGCTCGGTAAACCCAACGCCAATAATGTATATCATTTGAATCTTTTTCTTTTTTTTTTTCGAATTGTCTACGCTATTGACCTAGCGAGGTCTTAACAGCTTCACCGGACTACTAAGGCGAGCGCTTAAGGCACTCAGTCGATTTTATTTTGATAACTCATCTGAATAATTGTATTTATTATGTACTCCCTATTTTGATACGCAAATTAAAATTTATAGTTGCGATATCTTGTCTACCTTGATTTTCCATTATCATTCAATTACGATCAGAAAAAGGTTTCACTTGCATCGTGGTTTCATAAAACCACACATTTTTTTTTTGTAGTTTATGTTGTGTTATTGTATAATGAAATATAACAATGTATGCTATCTGTCCCGTAACATTGTACTAGATCAACATAACTTATAGCCAATTGTATTGTAAGCCAAATTCGACAAAAAAAAAATCGAATGTAAACAAATGTATTTAGGGTTATCACATATCTCTTCTACGATTTACTTAATTATTGTAAGTTACATAATAATGATTTTATTTCGATAATTATTACTTTAATTTAATTATTCATTTGCAACTAAATTAGTTGTCATTATCATTTAGAGTTGCATCTCCTTTATCTTACTTTCTTAAACTTCAGCTGGATACAAGAATTACTTAAGTGCAATAAATCGGAGAATAGAAGCCTCTATGTATGCAAGTGTCCAAACAAGTTCTTTAAGCGAGCTTATTCCACTTGGCTGCTTGTTCATCTATATTTTTATTATCAGTAACGGGTCCCTACGTGAAGCGCATATTCCTTGAAGAACTCGGTGCTACAGAGAAGAACGTTCGCCGTGTTGTGCCCTTAGAGGACTTTGGTGGAGCACATCCCGACCCTAACCTTACGTATGCGGCAGACTTGGTCAGTGAAGTTAGCGCAGGAGATTACGATTTTGGAGCCGCTTTTGATGGAGACGGTAAGGCTTACTATTACCAAGTTTTGTATTTGTCTCCATATATATCTGCACCGTTGCTGGTGCTATGTAAACTAATACGTTCATCTCTGTTAATATATTTTGAATATTCTTTAAGGTATAATTTTAATTCTGCGAAAGCATAAATTATTGGTCTATGTAAAAAAGATATGTGCGTAGATTTTCCCACAGGATGGGTAAAATATTTTAAGAATGTGGCTAATTGAGCATTACGTGGTTCCCACTTATATTTTCCTAAAGTATAAAACCTCGTCGTATCATAAGTGACATTTTATGAACACATAAAATACATACGATTAGGTGGGCCGAATGCCTGCTAAAAAAAAAAACATTCGTCCAACTCCTGTGTTGATCGAAGTTCTCCCATTTTGTGTAATCGATCTCAGAACTCAAATGCATATTGAAAGTATCAATTTAAAGGTAATGGTGTCCTTACTATAGTATATGAAACTAAAGGAAAACCGAAAAAAAAGTGTGGAAGGATGTGTATAATAGGTGTGAATACTAAGGTAACAGCGGCGAGAAACAGAAGAGTAGAATAGGAACACCCGTTATGCAAATCCTCTTTTGAAGGCGAGATAAGGTTAAAAAGATGATGAATAGCGTTCCCAATACTTCTCCTTTTATGTGCTATAACACCAAATAATCTATATTATCATTGAAAGCCGATATTTAACCATTTTCAATATAGCATCGCTTTTACGAAATAGGCAAGTAGGAGGCTTTTCAATTTATGCGTGTTTATCTCTAGTCAAATCTCGTCCATTAGTTTATACACTTTTAAATAGAAAGAAAAGAAAGAAAGAAAGAAATACTTTATTGTTGGAACAACCATACAATTAAATTAAATTACACAAATAATTATGACAGAAAAAAAGAAACATTTTAAAAATGAAAAAAAGTTGTTATTTTTATTGTACATACACAAACTTTATTTTTATAATACGTAATAGAGAACAAATAAAAAATTGGAAATAAAAGTAGTATGAACTATTTGAATAGGAAAACAAAATAAACTTCGAAAATGTTAGCTTTGATACTTTATTTTTATAATACGTAATAGAGAACAAATAAAAAATTGGAAATAAAAGTAGTATGAACTATTTAAATAGGAAAACAAAATAAACTTTGAAAATTTTAGCTTTGATACTTACCACATAACTTCACAATCGGCAGTATGGATTAATTCCTTCGCCTATGAACTATTTGAATAGGAAAACAAAATAAACTTTGAAAATGTTAGCTTTGATACTTCTACTTAACTTCAGAATTGGCAGTATGAATTAAT
>MU160359.1:63992-78308 GCA_015888305.1 Antheraea pernyi | reverse complement strand
TGCCGGAAGCTTGGACAGCAGACCACGGTGCCAGACCCTATCAAAGGCTTTGGCGACATCGAGACTGATTGCCAAGGCCTCGCCGTGTTTGTCAATTGCCTCCCCCCAGCGGTGTAGTGCGTAGGCCAGAAGATCACCCGTTGATCGGTTTTGGCGAAAGCCATATTGCCGATCATTAATCAACGAGTGATCCTCGAGATAGCGGACAAGCTGGGTGTTGATGATCCGCTCCATTATCTTGCACAACACTGAGGTTACGGCAATTGGGCGATAGCTATTGGGATCAGACCGATCAAGAAGGCTTGCTGTAATAGCACCCATGGATGGTGCTGTCATCTGCATAACAATGAATATGGCCTAAAGGCAACATATCATTGATATGCAGAAGAAACAGAGTAGGTGAAAGGACAGAGCCTTGAGGAACTCCAGCATTTACTAACATGAGCTGCGAATTACATCCATCAACAAGGACACGAATTCTGCGCTCATGTAGAAAGCCAGAGATTCATTTGCATAAATTGTGCTGGAGTTCCTCAAGGCTCTGTACTTTCGCCTACTCTGTTTCTTCTGCATATCAATGATATATTGCCTTTAGGTCATATTCATTGTTATGCAGATGACAGCATCATCCATGGGTGCTATTACAGCAAGCCTTCTTGCAGTCGGGGAGAAACAGAAAAGAGACGGCAGGAACTTGTCATTGAACTTAACCGGTCCTTGCATCTCATAACAACATGGGGAGCAAGCAATTTGGTCGAGTTTAATGCTAGCAAAACACAGGTGTGCGCGTTTACATGCAAAACATCTCCATTTACCCCTCTTCCTGCTCTCCAGAACGTCTCGCTGACAATGCGTGACAGTCCCAATATCTTAGGTATAGATATTCTCAGCGACCTCAATCTCAGGGATTACATCGGGAGCGTCATCTCCACGGCATCTCAGATTCGCATTCTTATCATATGTTAGATTGGTATAGTATTAGTTTACTTCCATAGCTATTTTGTTTTGGAGGAAAGCAGCTGAGGTGGACACCAGATTTCTACTACAAAAACGGGCAGTTCGAGCAATTTATATCTAATACGGGGTCTCGTGAATCATTATAGACTAGGTTTCAGGAATTCGGTATCTTAACTCTGCCCTCCCAATATATTCTTGATAATTTAGTCTATGTCCGCAAAAACTTAGATAAGCTGGATTTAATAAAACACCAACATAATTTGAATACTAGAAACAGCAAGAAATTGGCCAATCCATGTTGCAGGCACTCTAAGAGCTAAACAAGTTTTTGTAGGTAATAACAAAGTCCCGAAGCACATTACCGATTTGCCGGATAGCGAGTTCAAGCGCCGTGTCAAGCGGGTTTTAATCAATATATAATCGATGGTGACGTCTGGAAATGACGGCCCTCTGTGTGCGTGCATCCACTAAAAATGAATATAACTACACACAACAAAAAAGTCTAATTTCTAAGTATTTACTCAAACAAAGTGCGTAGGTAAGTAAACTTTTTTGTTATTGATGACAACTACCTGGTTGTAAAAAAAAATAATTATGTTTTGTTTTTTCATAAAATTCAAATGACTGTGAATTTGTTTGAATTTAAGTGCGTTTTAATTGCTACGTTTAGTCTTGATTTTATAATTTTACCAACCATTTAAATAAAGTTAGCGACAAAATTGAATTGTTAGATATTCTTTACGTCATGAAGCGACGTCATTTGATGGCAGATGAAATGCAAAGAGCTGTAGGGATGTTGCAAGCGGGAAGTAATCAATCTCAGGTATCTCGACATTTTGGCATTCATAGAAGTGTTATTTGTCGTCTTTGGCAGCGCTACAATAATACAGGAGAACCCGCTGAACAGCATCCAGGCCGTAAAAGGAGTACAACCACTCGGCAAGACCGGTACATACAACTGACTGCAAGACGCCAGCCGATGTTAACCGCTCGAGAGATAAGTTTGAGGCTACAAATTTCAAGTGGTGTTGATGTAAGTCCTCAAACTGTGCGAAATCGACTGCATGAGTACGGCCTACGAGCTCGACGCCCAATCAGGTGCCCACCGATACGTCACGGGAATCGCGCTCGTCGATATGAATGGTGTAGAGAACGCATAACATGGACCCAGGAACAATGGGATAAAATTATGTTTTCCGATGAGTCGCGATTCGGGTTTAAGCCTGATACAAGAAGGGTGCGAGTGTATCGTCGGCCCGGAAATACTGAAAGGCTCAGGCGCGTTCAGGAAGTTCATCCATACAGCGGCTCAACAGTTATGTTATGGGCGGGTATTATGAAGAACAGGCGAACTGAGCTCGTTTTTGTAAATGGAAACATGAATGCTGAAAATTACATTGAGGATATTCTCAGACCTTATGTCTACCCATTTGCACAAACCTTTGGCTCCGATTTTAGGTTAATGCATGACAATGCGCGTTCACATACAGCTCGGCGAACCAGTGAATACTTTGCAACGGAGAACATCCTGGTATTGCCCTGGCCTGCACAATCGCCAGATCTCAACCCCATCGAGTACGCATGGGACATGCTCCAGAGACGTGTTTTGAAGGGCTTGGACGGAGCGACAACAACCCAACAGCTGAAGGATTTGCTACAATTTTACAAGGATTTTTTGTTTCCTGTCAACAGATGGCGTTACTTAATAATGTTTACATGTAAAATGTCTGTTATTTGTTCGAGCTAATCTCAACACCAGAACTTATCTGACGATTTTGTATGGGGTCTAGACAGTTTTTTTTTATACCATAGGAGGCAAACGCACCCGTTCGTTACCTGATGTTAAGTGATCACCACCGTCCATAGACACTTGCAAACACCAGAGAAGTCGCAAAGGGGGAGGGGAGGTGGGTCATCCGACGCTCTCACTGACCGAACGAAACGCAACAATGCAAGCACTGTTACTTCACGTCGGTGTGTCTGCGTCAGGTAGTATTACCCCGGTTGAGCCGACCCATTCATGCTGAAACCAATAATAGCTAATATAATAGCTAATAATAGCAGTAATGACAAAACAATTAAAGTCGGTGAAAGGGTAAATAAAATGTAGCTCACAAGTAATACAGACCAAACGCAGCTCTTATTTAAAAATAAAAACCAATTTTTATTTTATTTTATTGTCAGCAACCAATCTGCTATTAGATTATTACTGTCATTGTCGAATAGGTTACATTTAGGGTTGCCACCCGTATTTTATAATAAAATATTAAACGTTATTTCAGGTAATTGTACTCTATACTTTACGTGAACAATAAAGTACACAAAAATACTTTATTTGGCATGATTTGGTTTCTTTGGGATTTTGAAAAGTTGATTCATATATATTTTTTCGTTATTATATTATCTATTCCCGCCACGTCAGCATTCACAGAGAGAGTTTTTTTCTGTGATGAATAGCAAATGGCGAGACGAAAGAAATAAAGCGTCACTGAATTTGATTAAAAACGAATTACTTTTTTTTTATGTCATAAGTGGCAAACGAACAAGTGGGTCACTTGATGTGAAGTGATCACCACCGTCCATGTACACTAACAACACCAAAGGAGTCGCAAGTGCGTTGCCACCCTTTAGAGGGAAGGGTTAGGGGAGGGAGGAAGAGGAGGGGAGGTGGGCCTCCGGCGCTCTCACTGACCGAACGAAACGCAACAATGCAAGCACTGTTATTTCACGTCGGTTTTCTATGAGAGGGTGGTACTACCCCGGGCGTGCCGACCCATTCATGCTAAAACCAGTAATAATTTCAACGTGGCTCTACCATCATGAACGTGGCACTACTATCATTATTTATTTTAATTTAAATATAGACTGTAAAGATGATATGCAAGTGTTTAATTGCGATACTAATTTGATACAAACCGCAAAATGTAATAAGAAATAGATATTTAAACATAATAGTAATCAAAAATAAATTGTACCTTATTTTAATACTATGTACTTTTTTTCCTACCTATAATAACCAATGTACTTTGTCTACAAAAAAAGGTGGCAACCCTAGTTACACTATAAGTTTCTTGTTATCATTTCAATTAACTAACAAGGTGGTGGCCATCTTGTTAGAACTTTCCAGATTTTTTTTCCAAAAAGCAAGTCAAAATGCATGGTCCATAGTATTATTTCCCATTCACTTGTGCGCTATACCCAAACTATATTACGTGAGACATCACCAAGACTACGAAATATCGAATCAAATAACACAAGATTATGAATAAAATCTACTACATGGCAGACTAACAGACAAAAACTCCATTTATATTCACATATATCCACATCAAAGGAGTTTAGCGGACGCTAATGTCATTGGAAAGACGCAGGTGTGACAATAGATAATCTACGCCTTTGTCGGAATGACTTTTGACACTAATTTTAACGCGAGAAGTAGTCGACGCTTTATTTCGCAGATATGAGTGTAGCATTACAACAGATCGTCATCTATATATCAAGTGAGATTGTGTTCAAATGCAAAACCTAATAAAGTATTAAATCGAAAACAAAAAAAAACTTGGAAGCATGTTGGTATTTCACAAAAAACTCTCTGGAAAGTCCTAGCAAATAATAGGCCGCCATTTTGTTAATTATAGAAAAGGGGTAATAAAACACTTATTATGTAAAAGCATACTTTAATTCTTACAATTTACTTCCTTCACATCTTTAATTCACAGCTTTGGTCTGTTTAGAGCGCACAAATACATTTTATATTAAAATTTATTACACATTTTCATTTCACTAAACAACCAAAATTTTTTAAAATAATTTAACAAAAAAAAATTATAAGACCCATCTTTTTTTAAATTTTGTACGCTCTGGCATTCTTAATGACTACATTCCAGCGTTCCTTATGTCTATGGTAAACAAGTTTTTTTTTATAAAACTAAAATATAACAAAGGACCTCTAGCGTTCTGCCTAATGTGTGCGTTGTTTTTTTTTTTCACAATTGTACTATTCAACGAAACGGCCTCTCGACTGACTTATGAAATATTTTCATTTTTTTTACTTCATATTAAAAAAATAACGTATTTTTTTAAGTTAAATTAAAACATTTAATATTATTTTCATTATCAAGTCAGTCGACGTCCTTAAGTAAAACACGTTTATCAAATGCAAATGAAATTCGATAAAAATTAATTATAATATACGAGCACCATGAAACGATTAAAAAAACTAAGGAAAAAAACATCGCGGATAATAAAAATCAGTCACACTTTCTTGTCAAAATATATTAAAACCCACCCACTTAAACACTAAGAAATTATTCTTTTTTTTTTCAATAAAATCTACAACAAAAAAAAAACGAAAATGCAGTGACAACAAACGAATTTATATCAATTTTATGACATAAAAAAATAATAAACAGACCAGAAATATAATCAAAACTTTGGCAAGATTTTTTGTTATTTTTTTTTACAATCCGAGAAAAAAAGAGTCAAGACAATTGTGACAATAGAAATTTTTCAATCTTAAATCACTAAATTTTTACACAATTTCATATAATTGCCACGTAAATTCGACAAATTATCACTTTTTCTAATCATTTTTTCAAGATAAACAACATCACTATGTCATGTTGGAAAAAAATACATGAGAAACCTAAATAAAACTTTCCTTTTCCGTGATTTAATTAAATTATAAAATTTAAAAAAAATTGACAGTAAACAAAAAAGGAGTTAAACATTGTCTATGGACTATGAAATATTACAGTAAACTTTATAAGAGATATAGAAAATGATAGAAAAAAAACCGCCTTCTATTCCATGAATAAAGGCTCACCCACAAACCCAATGGCAATGAATTTTAAACTTATGGTAACTATATGTTGAAATATTTTCATTTAAAAACATTTGAGGGAATGGTCGGTCTGGAAAACTTATTAATTTCCCCAATTTTCGGGTATTTTCACATCAGTGCACTAAATACTGTAGGTTTTTTTGCGATAGCTAGATAGTTAAAAAGACAATTTAAAAAAAAGCCGTCAAGGAACGCCCGGCATATATGAAAAATTTACAATTATGCAGCGTATAGGGACATGACGGCATAAGAAAGCGTCACGCCATTTGCCGTGACGGCAATAGATGTTTCACAAAAACACGTAAACGCATTTACCGTATTACAAAACAATATTTTTAGTATTCCTCCTCCGAAAAAAACAACCTTTCCAAATAGACCATCTCCTCAAATGTTCAAATTCACATAAATATATCTCATATCTAAAAATAAACATAACATAATAATAATATACTAAAAACAACAGACAAATATCAGATTTTTTTATTAATTATCTATTATTTATTTTAAAAATAAAAAGCAATATTTAGGGAAACTGTTTTAAATAAAATTCACGTGTGAAAATAATTTCGAAACACTCCGTCTGTCGAAAATTCATTTTAAAACGACAAGTTATAACAATACTGACGTAACGGACACACCTAATAGAAATAAATGCAAGTATTTTATAAGTGTTAACGTAGGCCAGGATACATTTTAATGCCTACACTAAATAAGACCAGACCATTTCCATACGATTTTCAAGAAATAATTCGACAAAATGTTGGGGACATACCAAAATTTGATATAATTAAGATCAATATTGAAAAATATTTTAATTATTGTGTGAAAACCCCCAGGTCCAAGATATTTTTTAATTATTTTTGACAATAACTCTTTCAGATTATTATAAATGTCTTGTGACAATTTCAATGTTATAACAAAATGGTGGCCCCCTTGTTAGAAATTTCCAGAGAGTTCTTGTGACATCTCAGAATTGATATTCCGTGGTATTATTTTCTTGGTTGTTTATTAGTATTTGTTTTCTTTTATATGTTAAATGTCACTATGAAGTGTCATATGTACATAAATAATCCTCATATAATCTTGACTCTATTTTAATGGGCATCCTTTCCTATGTTAAAGAACTATCTGTGTCAGACGCATATGAGATTAAATATCTAAAGAAGTCATGCGAAACGTAGATATTTTGCGTTAAGATTTTATATTTCCAAGGTTCATTTATTTTATTCTGGTTCTTTATTGGTACTTATAAAAATCTAAAAAAAAATATATAAATCATATTGGACAAAAACATGGATTAGCTATACTCGAAAATATAGAGCATCAAAAGATTGTGCTTTGATATCGTAAGATCTGTCTGACACTACGAATCTCATGTGAGTTCATGCACTTTCCATCCCATTCCCACCTCCCCGCGTTTACATAAGGTGTGGTACAGCGGTTACGGTCATACTATAACACCCAACTAAGCGGACGGGAATCAGCTAGTTCTTCGTATAATATCCGTTCTGTTAATAAATCTCTGTCGAATTCTTATATACAGACGAAATGTTTCAAAATTTCTAAATAAAAATAATATACGCAAGAATGTATAAGAATACCGCGATATACATGTAATGGCAACAACACTCCATTTCGTACGAAAACGACTTGTCCCTACATTCATCAACGGACAGCGCCATCTGTATTTCAAAACGGGGAGAAAATCTAAATCAAAAATAAGTCTAGTAATTTGGTTACGAGAGCGGCAACCTTTCATATAATTATTTCATTTAAAATCCACTTTCCCCAATGTTAAATTTCGAGGAAGGAATATAAAAAATGTATTTTTTTATATTCTTCATAATTTTTTATATGTATTGTAAAACGCGGATCAAATCCAAATCAAAAATAAGTTTAGCAATTTGAAAATGAAAATATCGTTGTTTTATTGCATTCTTTCATTTAAAATGCATTTTCCCCAATGTTAAATGTCGAGGAAGGAATATAAAAAAATATTTTTTTTATATTCTTCATGATTTTTTTTAAACACTCATTACATTTAGAATTTTTTATCGATTAAAATCCTTCTGTATAATTACATTCTTCTATAGAAAAATGATGAAAATCAATTGAATTGAAATATATTAACTCACATAAATTTAATATCATTCGAAGAGTACAACAAAATTATATAATAAGTATAAATCTATTACTTTCCAATGGATATATTCATATAAAAATATTAAAACTTGCGTGCCCGGCAGACGTCTTCCCGCCCTGATTAATAAAGAATCCTCGACAAATTATATACCAAAAACTTTCCTCATTAATCAATTAATCCACTGGTGAAAACGGCATGAAAATCCGTCGAGTAGTTTTTGAGTTTATCGCGAACAGACAGACAGACTGACGCTAATAATACAGATAGCGCTGTTTTCCATACATAAGAGTACTCAAAATAGATATGCACCGATGAAATATAAAAACATGTTACGAAATACATGAACGATCACACCTTCACTAGATATATCTTAAGATACTGTATAAAAAATGATGTTTTAAAACTATCTCATTATATTTTCACAGCATTAACAACGACCAATGAGGAAACGTCCGCTTCGTAAATACATAAAATAATAAAAAAATCAAACAGATACACTATTATATTATTTTTCTGTCTGTTTGTTTATATATAGTACTACTGGAATCAATTATGAACATTTTCTCACTGGCATTTTATTTTAGCGCAGACAAAGTCGCAGGCAATTCCTAGTTATACACAAAAATCATTATCCAAGTAAGGTATTCCAATATAAAAAAAATACAAGTAAGATTATATGGTATATAAAATCAAGCAGAAATTAAAATCTATTATAAGCTAACAAACGCCCCCGACTTCGTTTTTAGTATATAATATTCAAAGAATGAGCTTTCTACCAGTGAAATAATCATCAAAATCGAACCAGTAGTTCCAGAGGTAACGGTCTATATAAAAAACCGACTTTACATTTATATAACAGTATGTATAAATTGTAAAAAAACATATATATAAAAAAACCACGGACTTCCCTCCATCGCGACGACAAAAAATGTTCTGTACATTTTATAAAGCAAAATCATAATTTATAATATTTTTTTTTATATTTATATAGATTTATATAAAAATTTGTAATTCATTTGTACAATGTTGATAAAAATCTTTTATATTTATTTATGTTATTATTTTATTAAAGGTTTTATTTAACAACAAAACGTTTTTAACATATTTGATTGTCACTATTGCAGATACCAGGTAAATGTTTAAAGGGTTCATGGTTAAATTTAACCTATAAAATAATAATATCAAAACAAATACTAATAAACAACAAAGAGAACCTTAGTTACGGTTTGTACTAAAACTTTTAAAAAAGTTTGGGAAAAGTATTTAAACCTAGATTCAATTAACGAAATTCAAGGGGTGCTTTTCAAGGTTAATCATTACGTAACTTGCCTATCTTCGGAATTCTCCACGGTCCAACAAAGGGAAGCGGGGCACGGACCAATCAATAGTCCGTTTTTGTGTAAATTACCTGATGTTGAGTGTATACTAGTTTTACGTTTCTCGAAATAATTAGGTCAATAATTAAGCTATTTTATTGTTAATTTAAATCATTTTAAAAGAAAGAGAAGCAAGTAATGAGTAATCTGTAAGAATATTGCAACTATTTAACCAGTCATGCTGTATAATAGTTGTGGTATAGTTAAACCGTATCTTTGTTTCGTTATATTAAGAAAATAAATAGAAGTACCAATGTAGGAACATTATACTATTTTTTTTTATTGTGGCGCGTTTTAAACACAATTTTTTTAGAGTACCATTGTGGAAAATATAACTGTGGATTACTCGAGGTTTTAAATCTTCAATATGTCCCGGTGCTTATATAGCTTTTAGCCCAAAAGTGGGATTCATAGGTGGCATAATTATTGAATTATACTAGCACACGCGGTAGGTAGACGTGATCCTGTAGGCTTAATAACTTATGATCATAAGGAAAATTATTAAACGCATGGTTTTGAAAAGGTATCGGGCAGCAAAAGTTTTGAGTTTATGTTTTATTGTATGAGAAATTTAAAAAAATCTAAATGTCAACAAAATCGCCACCTACCGGATCCACCGGTTACTAAAAACTACTACGATGACCACAAGTACACAAAAATTTTGTATATGTAAAAAAGATTTTTCGACTGAAGCCAAGTAAAAGACCTCCATTTTACCCTATACAGTGGTAAAATCAAAATGAACCACGAACAAAGGTAATATAAGTATATAAGGATATACTGTAAGTCTGCATAACGAGTTATTCACTGGGTTTTGTGTATTAATATATATCTATATATATTGTTGTATATAAATTCTCATTTTTCAGTTCCAATAATGACAATCAAATAATGCTATACCAGTAAAACACAATCATAAGATGGCCCCTTTCACAAGAAAAAAAATATAACCCTCTAATAACATACAAAATTATATATATACATATGTACAGCCGCATTATATGTATTTTGTATATATTATATACCTTGAAATAATTATATATATATAAAAAATTATTGTGTGTCATGTTGTCACACTTATGGTCATTCGTAGTTGAAGGACTATGTGGGTTAAAAGACTATGGCGTTAAGCCTAGAATTAAATCAGCCACAAAATAATGAAGTACAGAAAGACAACTCTATAGAATGAGTGATAACTGTGAACTGGCGTAATGGGTTAGTTCAACTATTACGTAAGAATTTTTATAACTTTTGACCCCCCCCCCTTATTAGCAAAAGTAAGCAATGCTTTCACCCCCCTCCACATACACAAAAAAGTATACCAGGTGTTAGGTTAATCACTTACAGTATTCTAAGAGATGATAGTTCATAGTCACATTTAACATAAATAAAAATAATAAAATCAAAACAAATACTAATTAACAACATAGAGAACCTAAGTTAAAGTATGTTCTAAGATTTTCAAAAGTAGTCACAAACGTAATAAACCTAGGTGCAATGATCGGTGTCAAAAGCTGCAAGGGGTGACCCGGAGTTTACGACCTTTTTATTTTGATCCTGCTGTTCCCACGTTCACTTTTAAATGAAAGCGAAACCAACCGACGGTCATTGACACCGTGCTTAACATAGACGCCTAGAGGATTGCGTATAATTTTGGAATTTTTCTAGAAAATGAAGTTACATGTTAAGCACCTCATTTTTTAATTGATTTAGAACGAGAAATGAGTGCCTCTGCACTAAGTATTGGTACTGTATAAACTTTCAGCCTGTATAAGTATTTTTTTATCTGTTCTCGTTTCCTTATGCATGATGATGATGCATAGGCTGCAGTTAACAAGTCTATAAATAAGGAGTCTATAATCTGTAGAGGAATTACCTTATACTGATTCGCTACTAGGGCAATGGTAGCCAAATGGATAAGACCGCGCGCCTCACATATCAAACCTACACATCCAAATACACCCATCCCTTTTGTCATCAAAAATAAGCAAATCAAAGACCTCCCTGCGCCCCCCTTTATTGCTTAAGACTTAGAAATAAATGCGTTTCTCTTAATAGATTATTCCAAATATTAAGGGCTGCCTTAAGATTAGTGTCAAATGTCCGATAAACTCAATGTCCGAGTTGTCTTTCTGTATTATTCATAATAATAGTACATGCTTTAAAACCATTCGATGTTTCTCAAGGTCAAGGCTATACTACATTTTGGTCCTTCGAGCCGATGTATTTAAAAACTATCATCGCTTTATAATGTGACAATTTTTTAATATATAATTTTTGAAATAAAAATAATAAAAAATCGGATAACTGTACAAATAATTTCCATTCAAATATAAAATATATTATTATTCTCATTTCATTTATAATTTTATTCTTCCCTTATTATTACAACTATTTAACCAGTCATGCTGTATAATAGTTGTGGTATAGTTAAACCGTATCTTTGTTTCGTTATATTAAGAAAATAAATAGAAGTACCAATGTAGGAACATTATACTATTTTTTTTTATTGTGGCGCGTTTTAAACACAATTTTTTTAGAGTACCATTGTGGAAAATATAACTGTGGATTACTCGAGGTTTTAAATCTTCAATATGTCCCGGTGCTTATATAGCTTTTAGCCCAAAAGTGGGATTCATAGGTGGCATAATTATTGAATTATACTAGCACACGCGGTAGGTAGACGTGATCCTGTAGGCTTAATAACTTATGATCATAAGGAAAATTATTAAACGCATGGTTTTGAAAAGGTATCGGGCAGCAAAAGTTTTGAGTTTATGTTTTATTGTATGAGAAATTTAAAAAAATCTAAATGTCAACAAAATCGCCACCTACCGGATCCACCGGTTACTAAAAACTACTACGATGACCACAAGTACACAAAAATTTTGTATATGTAAAAAAGATTTTTCGACTGAAGCCAAGTAAAAGACCTCCATTTTACCCTATACAGTGGTAAAATCAAAATGAACCACGAACAAAGGTAATATAAGTATATAAGGATATACTGTAAGTCTGCATAACGAGTTATTCACTGGGTTTTGTGTATTAATATATATCTATATATATTGTTGTATATAAATTCTCATTTTTCAGTTCCAATAATGACAATCAAATAATGCTATACCAGTAAAACACAATCATAAGATGGCCCCTTTCACAAGAAATAAAATATAACCCTCTAATAACATACAAAATTATATATATACATATGTACAGCCGCATTATATGTATTTTGTATATATTATATACCTTGAAATAATTATATATATATAAAAAATTATTGTGTGTCATGTTGTCACACTTATGGTCATTCGTAGTTGAAGGACTATGTGGGTTAAAAGACTATGGCGTTAAGCCTAGAATTAAATCAGCCACAAAATAATGAAGTACAGAAAGACAACTCTATAGAATGAGTGATAACTGTGAACTGGCGTAATGGGTTAGTTCAACTATTACGTAAGAATTTTTATAACTTTTGACCCCCCCCCCTTATTAGCAAAAGTAAGCAATGCTTTCACCCCCCTCCACATACACAAAAAAGTATACCATGAAGGTAGACATTGTAAGAGGAATCTTAGCAATTCATTCTTTCTTAATTATTCTTAGTAATTCTTCTCAAATAGAATAATACAGAAGTACATATTTAAACTTTTAAATATGTCTATACTAGACTGGGCCAAAAAATATAACTTTCAAAGGAGTGAATTTAGCTAAAACTGTTAAGAGACGTTTTTTGTAGGAAATTAAATTCCCTTCAAGAATCTCTATTAATTTTTTTTCGGATACCAATTTTTAAGTGAATGACAAAATCCTAAAGTTATAAATCAAATTCTGAAATCATACCAATGTTCAAGGCGTGGTTATGAAAAAACGGTTCATCTGACAAAAAATTTCAACCAGTCTTTTTTTTTAGACAATTTAATTCTCTTAAAAAAAATGTCTCTTAGTCAATTTCATTTACCTCGACGGTTTAGGAGTTATGAGACAAAAACCCGCTCCGGAAAAAAAAATCAAAAGTTGCGATGATAGAACTCTTAATATAAATATTAAGGGCTCAAATTCTCACAACATTGTTTTTTTGTCATCCCAAATAATATTTTAAATATACTTTTTAAATAAATAGTTGATTTTTTTGGCCCAGTCTAGTCTATACACCACATGGTATCTTTAATTTTTTTGAAAAGACACTTTTACCCAACAGTGGGACACTGCAACGTCTTGTATTACTACATTATATGTGTGTCTCTTTCTTTATAGTGACTGTACGTTAGAAGGCAAAGTGAGATAGATATAAATATAAAGGAATAATAAAGCCTACACATCCAAATACACCCATCCCTTTTGTCATCAAAAATAAGCAAATCAAAGACCTCCCTGCGCCCCCCTTTATTGCTTAAGAATTAGAAATAAATGCGTTTCTCTTAATAGATTATTCCAAATATTAAGGGCTGCCTTAAAATTAGTGTCAAATGTAGATAAGTTTACTCAATGTCCGAGTTGTCTTTCTGTATTATTCATAATAATAGTATATGCTTTAAAACCCATTCGATTTTTCATTTAAACTTTTAAATATGTCTATACTAGACTGGGCCAAAAAATATAACTTTCAAAGGAGTGAATTTAGCTAAAACTGTTAAGAGACGTTTTTTGTAGGAAATTAAATTCCCTTCAAGAATCTCTATTAATTTTTTTTCGGATACCAATTTTTAAGTGAATGACAAAATCCTAAAGTTATAAATCAAATTCTGAAATCATACCAATGTTCAAGGCGTGGTTATGAAAAAACGGTTCATCTGACAAAAAATTTCAACCAGTCTTTTTTTTTAGACAATTTAATTCTCTTAAAAAAAATGTCTCTTAGTCAATTTCATTTACCTCGACGGTTTAGGAGTTATGAGACAAAAACCCGCTCCGGAAAAAAAAATCAAAAGTTGCGATGATAGAACTCTTAATATAAATATTAAGGGCTCAAATTCTCACAACATTGTTTTTTT
>MU160359.1:4179-51635 GCA_015888305.1 Antheraea pernyi | reverse complement strand
TCCTTCCCTTTCCCCCAAACACAGGCTGACAACGCACTTTCGACTCCCCTGGTGTTGTTAGTGTCTATGGACGGTGGTGATCACTTAACATCAGGTGGCCCACCTATTGGTATGTTTGCTATGACATAAAAAAAAATAAGACCAGGATGTATCTAATAACTTGAGCATGGAATTGTAATACTATAGTGAAGGTAGACATTGTAAGGAATCTTAGCAATTCATTCTTTCTTAATTATTCTTAGTAATTAATCTCAAATAGAATAATACAGAAGTACATATTTAAACTTTTAAATATGTCTATACTAGACTGGACCAAAAAATATAACTTTCAAAGGAGAGAATTTAGCTTAAAATGTTAAGAGACGTTTGTTGTAGGAAACTAAATTCCCTTCAAGAATCTCTATCGAATTTTTTTCGGATACCAATTTTTAAATGAATGACAAAATCCTAAAGTCAAAAATCAAATTCTGAAATCATACCAATTTTCAAGGCGTGGTTATGAGAAAACGATTCATCTGACAAAAAATTTCAACCAGTCTTTTTTTTTAGACAATTTAATTCTCTTAAAAAAAATGTCTCTTAGTCAATTTCATTTACCTCGACGGTTTAGGAGTTATGAGACAAAAACCCGCTCCGGAAAAAAAATCAAAAGTTGCGATGATATAACTCTTAATATAAATATTAAGGGCTCAAATTCTCACAACATTGTTTTTTGTCATCTCAAATAATATTTTAGATATACTTTAAAAAAAAATTGTTGATTATTATTTTGGCCTAGTCTAGTCTATACACCACATGGTATTTTTAAATTTTTTGAAAAGTCACTTTTACCCAAACAGTGTGACGCTGCAACGTCTTGCATTACTACATTATATATGTGTCTCTTTCTTTATAATGCCTGTACGTTACAAGGCAAAGTGAGATAGAAATAAATATAAAGGAAGAATAAACAACTCACCTCATATCTATGCAGTAATTGGGAACCATTGTAATGTGGACTTTCGCTGTAGAAAAACGGTCTCTTCATTGTATTCTGCCCTGGGGGAGACGAAAATAAAAATATTTACCATTCTATTGACCCATCACATTCAACTATTTTTTTTAAACCAGGCGTTAGTTTAGACGCTTACAGTATTCTAAGAGGTGATAGTTCATGGTCACATTTAAAATAATAATAATAATATCAAAACAAATAGTAATAAATAACAAAGAGAACCTAAGTTAACGTTTGTTGTAAGACTTTCAAAAGTATAAACAGAAACGTATTAAACACAGGTGCATTGACCGGTGCCGAAAGTTGCAAAGGGCGACGCGGATCTAATAACCTTTGATAATAAAACGGACAATAAACCCTTTTGCTTTGTTCATACCGATTCCACGCTCACTTTCAAGTGAAAGTGAAGTCACCCGACAGTCGTTGCCACTGTGCTCTAATATAGACGCGTAGAGAATTGCGTATAATTTTTGTATTTTTCTAGATAATTAAGTCAAATATTAAGCACCTATTATTTTAATTGGCTGATAAATTTACCTAACAAATAATTAATTATAATTCTTTATAGACTATTTAAAACTGGTATTCAAATATCTATACATCATCATTACATAGTATAAAACAAAGTTCCCCTACCGCGTCTGTCTGTCTGTCTGTTCGCGATAAACTCAAAAACTACTAAACGGATTTTCATGCGGTTTTGAAACAGTGGATAAAGTGATTCATGGAGAACGTTTTGGTATATAATTAGTCAAGGATTTTCTTAAAATCAGGGCGGGGCAACGTTTGCTGGGTAAGTTTGCTGAGTAAGAAATAAAATACATTTCAATGATTTTTAAAAATGTCTGTCTGTATGTTTGTATGAACATGTATCACTGCTAAAGTACTGCGTTCACAATAAAACCTAACTAAAAAAATCATATAGAATATCATCGAGGAATATTAAATTAGTTATTGTAATTTTAATGGCGACGCGACTTAAGTACGAGAGGAAAGTGGATAAATAAATGGACTTAATATACTTAATATTTTATTAGTCACAGTTTTTTTCTACATTAGTGACCGGACAGAGTCGCGGGCACAGCTAGTTAAGTAAATAAGTTGCACTTACATAGCTGCGTGTGTGCAGCGAGGGCGTTCTGTTTCGCGATCAGCAGCTCGGGCCCCGGCCGCGACAGCTGCTCGTAGTAACCCCCTGTTTCAGATATAAAAAAATATGATCTCCTAGTTTACTCTAGAGCAGATTATATTACCACCATTCTCGAGTAGGTAATGCATATAACGAGTTTCCTGTAATCATTTCAATGAACTAACAAGTATTCGGCTTCCTTGTTAGAACTTTCCAGGGAGTTTTTTTGTGGTAAATCAGAATCCATGCTCCGTGATATTATTTCCCATCCACTTCAGTTATCCACAATAACCGAACTGTATCACGGATACTAATAAATATAACAGGATTATGAACCGTTACATAGTATAAAGCAAAAGTCCTCTGCCGCATCTGTTTGTCTGTTCGCGATAAGCTCAAAAGATTTTCAGAAGTTAGATAGATTCTTTGATAGAAGGTGGTGGAGCCACGGTGTAGCTCGGTTTCGTTCGGCCAGTGAGAGTCCCGGAGGCCCACTTCATTTCCCCTTTCCCTTTCTCCCTTCCCTAACCATCGCCCATACACAGGCTGGCAACGCACTTGCGACTCCCCTGGTGATGTTAGTGTCTATGGACGGTGGTGAGCAATTAACATCAGATGATCCACCTGTTCGATTGCCACCTTTTGACATAAAAAAATGCACCATTTTCACCAGTAAATAAATTGATTCCTGAGGAGGAAGGTTAAGGTATATAATTTGTCAAGGTTTTTTTATTATGAGGGCAGGACAACATCCGCCAGGCCTGCTGGTAAAAATTACCAAATTATTCAAACCGTCGACTAGCTAAAACCACAAGCATCTACTGGTGTGTACCGACAGCACTCGAGAGCGAAATCCCTCTAGGTCTTTCAGCATGTTTACCATTTTAGACCATGTCGCCATTTACACATCAGGTTCAAGTTTTCTTAACAATAAACAAGTTTTTTTTATGTTATAAGAATCAAACGAACAAGAGGGTCACCTGATGTTAAGTGATCACCACCGTCCATAGACACTTGCAACACCAGGGGAGTCGTAAGTGCGTTGCCAGCATGTGTTTGGGGGGAGGGGGAAGGAGAGGAGATAGGCCTCCGGCGCTCTCACTGACCGAAGGAAACGCAACAATGCAAGCACTGTTACTTCACGTCGGTTTTCTGTGGGTCTGGTGGTAGTACCCCGTACGAGCCGACCCATTCATGGCGAAACCAGTAGTAGCTTCAGCGTGGCTCTACCACCTACAGAAACCTACACCTACACGTTTAAACTGCCTCTCTCTCTCTCTCACCTGTGACATTTTCATGTCCATTACTCTGATAGTACGGACTGCTCTGCGGCTGCAGGACGTTCTCACAATCTGGAACACCAATTATAATACGTTTCTTTTACTTTTTTGAGGTTATTGACGACCAATCATCTAGTCGATCATTTAGAAAAAGAAAGACAAAAATTGGTTACTGTTGGAACAAATCATACAATTATCTTAAATTAAACAAACAAATAAGCCAAAAAAACTTGAAATACATTTGAAAAATTAAGAAAAAAAAAGTCCAACAATTGGCAAACCCATTCAGCCAATATGTGCAGTACTCAGTAGCACTGCAGAGCTAATTTTCGATGGGAGAGACTTCGATCAACAATAACTAGATAAAGGGTCATGTACAAATCGAAGCTAAAAGCCGTTCGCGTAAATATAAACTTATGTGTAGCTATTTGCCAAACGTGTTAAACGGCGCTACGGTAAATCTCCATTTTATTTACGTTGTAAAAATATATGCAAAAGCTTTTACCAAAGGAATTCTTTTAAAAAGCTAGCAATATATTTTGTTAATAGATTATATGAATTTAAAAATACAACGCGTTATTTACACTAATGTTAACATCCTTTATCGGAATTAACGATTCGCTTTAGAACAAGTTTGTGTACTGTAAAAAAGAAACAGGGTGTGTTGTAAAGACACACGATAGAAGTTTTTTTTTAATATCATAGGCGGCAAACGAACAGGTACGTCACCTGATGTTAAGTGATCACCACCGTCCATAGACACTTGCAACACCAGGGGAGTCGCAAGTGCGTTGCCAGCCTGTGTTTGGGGGGAGGGGGAAGGAGAGGAGATAGGCTTCCGGCGCTCTCACTGACCGAGCGAAACGCAACAATGCAAGTACTGTTACTTCACGTCGGTTTTCTGTGTGTCGGGTGGTAGTCCCGCGGGCGAGCCGACCCATTCATGGTGAAACCAGTAATAGCTTCAGCGTTCCTCTACCACCTATACAAACCTACACCTACACGTTTAAACTCCCTCTCTCTCTCTCACCTGTGACATTTTCATGTCCATTACTCTGATAGTACGGACTGCTCTGCGGCTGCAGGACGTTCTCACAATCTGGAACACCAATTATAACACGTTTCTTTTACTTTTTTGAGGTTATTGACGACCAATCATCTAGTCGATCATTTAGAAAAAAAAAGACAAAAATTGATTACTGTTGGAACAAATCATACAATTATCTTAAATTAAACAAACAACTTAGCCAAAAAAACTTGAAATACATTTGAAAAATTAAGAAAAAAAAAGTCCAACAATTGGCAAACCCATTCGGTCAATATGTGCAGTACTCAATAGCACTGCAGAGCTAATTTTCGATGGGAGATACTTCGATCAACAATAACTAGATAAAGGGTCACGTACAAATCGAAGCTAATAGCCGTCCGTGTAAATATATACTTATGTGTAGCTATTTGTTTACTAAGAAAACGAGAAAAAAAGTGTTAAAACTGTTTTAAGTTCAACCTAATTACAACCATAACACCTTGTAATAAAGTCATAAATGTTCTAAATATTATCTAATACTTACGATAAAACGAACAAAGTAATAAATTACTCCCCTCACAAATGAAAAGATAACATAAACAACATTTAGTGTGAATTCAACCTTAACACGTAATGAATAAAGTACGTTTTCCCGTTATTGTGCGTGTTTGTGTCTGGTGAGGCCAAACATTTGTATCACAGGTTTAAAATCGGTAATTTTGTTCAAAATTTGATATTATTAGTTAGTTTAAAGCTTAAAATATAACTTATTCAACATGTATTTAGCGAAAGTAAGATACTCCGGCCGTTAAATTGCTTTTTCGGGTATTATTTTTGCATCTTTTGAATACACTGCGGCATGTAACACGGGCTTACATTGGCTGTGTTTCAAACAAACTAAACAAAATAAGGGCACACATTTCAAGTGAGCTCTTATTTACCGAGACGTATTTTTCGCGCCGACCCGTTTTCTAGTTATTGTTGATCGAAGGGGAGAGATCATATGATGATAAACGGGCATTCAATCGGTTATAATTAATATTAGATATATTAAAGACCAAACCTAATAACTACAAACAAGTAACATGGGCATACATACCACGTCACAGATGTTCACATCAAATAGGTATAGCCACTGTAACTACAAATTCAAGACTGAACAAAAATATAATTTTCGAAAAACAAATAAACACCAATAAAATAGAGCTGCGAGAATAGACTTTATGTCAAAATAATTACCTAATTTTTAATTGCAATAGACAAATCAAATCAAAAATACTTTATTCAGTTTAGGCCCCAATAAGGCACTTATGAACGTCAAAGACTACCACCGGTTCGGAAAACAACCCAGTCATCGATAAGAACCGGCAACAAACTCGATCGGGTACATTTTTTAAACATATATTTCCAATACATTATACAATGCTTTTAGTGGACAATGCTCATATGAGTGTTTGAAGGTAAGTTTACCATTTCAATGAGTTAACAAGATGGTGACCGTCTTGTTAGAACTTTCTAGGGCGTTTTTGTGGCAAGTCAGAATCTATGCTCTGTGGTATTATTTCCCATCGACATCACTTGTACAGAATAATCAAACTATATTACGTAAAACTTCGCCAATGTTACAAAATGTAGCGTAAATAACAATGGATTATTAATAAATTATAAAATCTACTACATGATATGCCAAGATATACCGCTAAAAACTTCAATTATAATAAATAAATCATTTATATCTCTATATATAAATAATAGTTTAAAAAAACTAAAAAAAACACGCTTTCATAAAAAAATCCAACTAAAAACCAAGAAAATATTGGATTAAGAATGGTGTAAATTAGAAATAAATGTATATTTTTGTAAAAAGTGACGCATGTTAATGCAACATGCAACGTGTTTTTTTATGAAAGCGTGTTTTTTTAGTTTTTTAAACTATTATTTTTCATTTTTTAGTAAAAATTTTTTAACTTTTTTTTCGGATTATTGCATTGTCAGGTTTGACAGGTGACAGGTGTGCAAAGTTTAAATTAAATCTGATCGTTCAAAGTAGGACAGAATCGAGCTCAAAGGGTTCGGTTACAAACATACATACATACAGGTGAAACTAATAAAAGCGTGATAAAAATAAATTGCCGAATGTATGTAAGCGCATGACTGCACCTATTTAGTTAATTCCTTTTTATAGTGTTTGTAATTGTCAGGACAAGGTTTGTATGAAGAAAAAAAACATTTCAAAAGTCGCACGTGAAAGTGGGAAAACCTGGGTTAGTGAATCTGCATATACAGCCCTTCTGGGAACCTTCTATCCAATTATTATAGATAATAACATAAGATATTATCACATCAGCCTGTAAGAGACAGACAGACTGCAGGGTAATAGGAAGGTATGGGTGGAATCATCATGTCAGCCCACAACGTATTGGCGATTTCAAACTAAGAAATCCACAGTTCTATATGGTTCTCACATACGGTGGCACTACGAGAACATTTCTCAGGTTCAGGTTTTCCTCACGATGTTTTCCTTCACCGTCAGCCGACACTGCTACCAATTTAACATTCGTAAATGATATCACAATACTCTGGTATTTTTTTTTTACTAGAATCTGGAATCAGCAGTATGTTGCCATGATCAGATGTAGTGAAGGAGAAGGACGCATAAACACAGGGTGGATGAAAGGGCGAAAGGTGTCTGCTGTAGCTTGTGACGCACGAATGCCCTTGAAACTCAAGTGGAAGGTGTACAAAACTATTATAAGACCAGTAATGCTTTATGTATCTGACTACTGGGCTATGAAAGAGACGGATGAGAGACAACTACATGTGGCAGAGATGCGAATGTTAAGGTGGATGTATGGTGTAACTAGAATAGATAAGATTTACAATGAGTATGTCAGAGGAAGTTTGAAAACAGCACCAGTGACAGAAAAGTTGAGGAGTTAGCTTATCATGGTATGGACAAGTCATGAGGAGAGATGAAGACTATGTGACTAGAAAGGTTTTGAGTATGATGGTGGGTGGATATAGGAGTAGAGGAAAACCGAAAAGTATATATGGATTGTGTGAAGAATGATGTGTGTGTAAAAGGTATGGATGGATTGTGTGAAGAATGATGTGTGTGTAAAAGGTATGGATAGGTTTTGTGAAGAATGATGTGTGTGTAAAAGGTGTGAATACTAAGATGACATCTGTTAGGGGAGAGTGGGAGAGGAAAACATGTTGTGTCGACACTACTTAGGTGGGATAAGGGTAAGAAGACGATGATGATGATCAGATGTAGTGAAGGTAATACATTTCACGTATCAAGTGTGCCTTTCAGCGAGGACGACTACATCTTTGTTAGATATGTGTCGTTACATTTAAAAATAAGCTAAACCCAATTTTACGTTATGTATGTATGTATTTTATGTTATTTTTCAACACATTCAAATTTGAAAACTCAAAGTCAAAACTCAAAACATAGAAATAACTGTGTTGCTTTTTGACTTATTAAATGAATTATTTACATTTTATAATTTGTATATTAAAATTATTAATATTACTGTGTTTGATTGAGTTCTAGAGAAAAGTTGTAGCTTGATAATGCCTATTACCGCCCAACGAAGTGGGCACGGGTCAGAATGATGTGTGTGGAAAAGGTATGGATGGATTGTGTGGAGAATGATGTGTGTGTAAAAGGTATGAATGGATTGTGTGAAGAATGATGTGTGTGTAAAAGGTATGGATAGGTTTTGTGAAGAATGATGTGTGTGTAAAAGGTGTGAATACTAAGATGACATCTGTTAGGGGAGAGTGGGAGAGGAAAACATGTTGTGTCGACACTACTTAGGTGGGATAAGGGTAAGAAGACGATGATGATGATCAGATGTAGTGAAGGTAATACATTTCACGTATCAAGTGTGCCTTTCAGCGAGGACGACTACATCTTTGTTAGATATGTGTCGTTACATTTAAAAATAAGCTAAACCCAATTTTACGTTATGTATGTATGTATATTATGTTATTTTTCAACACCTTCAAATTTGAAAACTCAAAGTCAATACTCAAAACATAGAAATAACTGTGTTCCTTTTTGACTTATTAAATGAATTATTTACATTTTATAATATTTGTATATTAAAATTATTAATATTAGTGTGTTTTTCAGATCTACTGGCACTCGGAGCAATAATTATATACATTTTTATACAATTTATTAATAAATCATACATATGACGGGCTGCACGGGTTATATTAAGCGACGCAAGCGAAATACCACCCGTCACGCTTACTAGCATGTCATGACGTGAAATCATAACTTTATCTCCTGTCGAAAATTCTGTTCAATGCACCGAAAGAAGACTTCACTTTTAAAGACTCTAAAAATTTGTACTACGTTCTCGGTGTATAAAAACTGGAAATCTCAAAAAAAAAAAAAAACCTCTTGTATGAAGGATTGAGATTGGATTTAGCTCCTTTTGAAATGTAAAGACTTATATATCTAAAAACAATAACTTTTATTTTTAGCTGCTTTCGGTGGTTAGATGTTTTTTGAAGTCAACTTATTGATTTGACTCCGGTATGTTCGAAACATATAAAGTTCCACTATTTTTTATTTCCATCATAATGCACTTTTTAACGATTAGCGACTTGGTAAAGAAGATGATGACTTACTGCTAGTGAGTTCTGGCTCCTGTTTGACCTGCTGCTGGATCTGTTCGAGGAGTCGCTGCTGCTGCACCAGCCGGCGTTGGCTGTCGCTGTACATCACACTTGAATCTATACATACAATATGAATATAAATGTAACGTATCTGTACTTTTTAGGTTTTTTGAGAAATAAATTGTTGCACTTGCACCTTGCACCTGCACTTTGGAATAAGTAATAACATTAATTTCAATATTTTTTAGAAATGTCAGTATATCTGTATGTATGTTTGTTTGAACACACATCTCCGCTAAAGCACTGCAAACCTCAAATCCAAGGGAATCGTAAAGCATATCCTCGAGTAACATTTAGTCTTGGTTGCATTAAAATCGGTTCAATCTATCAAAAGTTATTGTAATTTTAATGAGGACGCGACTTAAGTACGAGAGGAAAGTGGATAAGTAAATGGACTTAATTCATTCAGATGATTTTATTAGTCACTTTTTTTTACATAAGTATTAGTACTCCGCTGGCAGAGATAGTCTATAATACATATACAACATTGTAACTACAATTCCTTAAAATTTTGAAGCAATTATGACTCAGTAGCTCTATCACAAGTGACTGGGATAAATTATCGAAATTAATGAAAAATGCATCCAAATGTGTAACTAATTAGTTATGAAAAGTAGGTCACAATTACTACTAACGTCATATGAAGCTAACATGAAAGCAACGTACAGCAACGCTATCGAATAAACTAATGGACGAAAATTTGTTGCTACAAGTAAGCAGTAATGATTATAAAAAAAAAACAAATTAGACCAAAAAAAAATGAAATTGCCAATTATGAGAATTTCAAATATGAAATTACCAATGAGAATGTCAAATAAGATACTACCAAACATGAAATTGCCAATCATGAGAATGTCCAATATGGAATTACCAAACATGAAAATATCAAATATGAAATAACCAATCATGAGAATGTCAAATATGAAATAACCAATGAGAATGTCAAATAAGATATTACCAAACATGAAATTGCCAATCATGAGAATGTCAAATATGGAATTACCAAACATGAAAATATCAAATATGAAATAACCAATCATGAGAATGTCAAATATGAAATAACTAATGAGAATGTCAAATAAGATATTACCAAACATGAAATTGGAAATTGCCAATCATAAAAATATCAAATATGAAATTACCAATTATGAAAATATCAAATAACCAATCATGAGAATGTCAAATATGAAATAACCAATGAGAATGTCAAATAAGATATTACCAAACATGAAATTGCCAATCATAAAAATATCAAATATGAAATTACCAATTATGAAAATATCAAATATGAAATAACCAATCATGAGAATGTCAAATATGAAATAACCAACTATGAGAATGTCAAATATGAAACTATCAAACACGAAATTTCCAATCATGAGAATATAAAATATGAAATTACCAACTATGAGAATATCAAATATGGAATTACTAAACATGAAATTTCTAGTCATATGAATATCAAACATGAAACTACCAATTATGAAAATGTCAAATATGAAATTACCAGTCACGAGAATGTCAAATATGAAATTATCAAACCCGAAATTGCCAATTCTGAGAATGTAAAATATGAACATAAGATTGCCAAACATGAAATCGTCAAATATGATATTGCCAAATATAAAATCAAACTCACCCAATTGATCCTTCGACCTCTCATATAAATACTTGTCGTCGTCCAAATTTATATCGATCTCCTGCTTTATTTGATTCTCGTTAAAGAAATTCTGATTCTCCGTTATCCTGTGCTGTTCTTGGAGCATCTGGAGATTGTGCTGCTGGTTTCTCAGCATCTCTGCACTGTCGGAATACCCGTTCGGGTAGTTGTATTCCTGCCTCTGATACTTATCGAAGCTCGAGTATATCTCGGGCATCTTCTGGTAACCGTTCTCCATACCTTTCTGGTATTCAAGTTTATCGTAATGAGTTTTCCTTTCCAACGCATATTTCTCAGCTTCCTTATTGTACTCCTCGTTCGTCTGCGGTATGTAATCGTCCGTACACTTCGTGTAATCCTTAGCTTCGAACTTCTTCTGACTGTCGTAGTCTTCTTTCTGGTAACTTTGTATCTGGTAGTCCACCTCGTTGTATGATTTCTCTGACGCTTCGCTATAACTGTTGTTGGGTTGTGTGTCGTCCTCTTCCGACTGTACTGGGTCTGTTTGCATGATCGCGTCCTGTTTCTTCGGTTTAGGGAGTAGTGTCACGTGCTGGTTCTGTGGCGACATTGTGATCGCCCTCGTCTGGTGCGTTGGTGATATATTACTAGCTATAGCGTTCAGTGTTTGAAGACGATATGCGAGCTGAAAGATAATAATGTTTAATAGAAAGGTTTGTTCTGATGTATGATTGTATTTAATATTTGACTGAAGAAGTCATTTTTGATTGACGAAGGCGTTATTTTGCGGATATTCATCATAATATTATAGTGGACGATACTTTGCGGTTTCGTCTGGAACTGACTGACCACTACTACGGCTTACTTATTTTCTCAACTAACCGAAATCATTTCAAAACCGCAATAGAGACATATCAGTCTATTCACAAAATACAGTTATATATTGTTTCAGTATTTCTTTTTTTTTTCTCTTTCTGTTTCAATTTCCTTGTTTTTGTATTATCATGTATTTTTTTTTAAATATGTAAAATAGTATAATATTTAGTTTTATTAATATTTTTTTTAAATATGTAAAATAGTATAATATTTAGTTTTATTAATATTTAATTTATTGTTGGAGCATGCCGTGGTTGTCTCTAAATATGACTACATTTATAATGTATCACAATAGTCCTACTTTTTATATACTTACTAATGTATTGTCATGTTGACGATCCTAAAATAAATAAATAAACATAAAGCGTTATTTACTAAAACCATAAAAAGAATTAAAATCGTGTTCTTTGGTTGAACCTGATACTGTTGGTATGTAACTCTAAATATTAAAAAAATAGCGTCCACCATAGTTGTTTTAATGTTTTGATGATAGGGTTGATATCAGACAGGCGGCCGATCATAAAAATTAAACCAAATCATACATCACAACATGAGAAACACGTTGTGCCGATCCTACTTAGGTAGAATAGGGGTTAGAAGATGAAGAAGATGACGAGGGATCTTCGTGTTTAACAACAATTTTTTTTAACTATATACTGTTCTATACAAAAAAATTCCTGAAATTTTTAGGCTTTTTAATCCATATAAAATAAAAAAGAATTTTAAGACTTTTTTATTTCCTATTACTTAGCGGCATTTAAAGCTATTCCATTAGACCACAAACCGGTAGAACTCGAGTTCAACTTTAAGTACTTTCAAATAGTTTATTAATGTCTTCATATTATGCTTTGGTATGGATTAAAGCTTTGAAAATGCTTACAGTAAATTAACCAAATTTTCTAAGCCCGCCTGGCTAGCTACCACCCTCGTGTTGAAAATTAGTCGCCAAGCACCTGTTGGTGTGTTCCGACAGCTGCACTTAACTGCCAGTACCTCTCCAGGTTTAGTGTGTTTACCACCTTGGAACAAATCGTCATTTACCATCAGGTGATATTGCGGGCAAATACTAAAACCTATAGAAGTATAAAAAATGCAGTAAGAAAAACAACAAGGATTTCGTTAAATATTTTTTGCAAATTTTAACCTCCATCATTGCCTAGCCATAGACAAAGTTTGGATACCACTCATCAGTAGGATAATTCGCAAAACAAATATTATGTATGCGTAATGTAGGTCTAAAGTTCAAGTATTTTTATTGTTAATTAACTTGTAAAGTAGGAATCGTATGTACACAAAATAAATAAATTAAATGTACATTACTTAGTCGGGTCATAAGTTCTGTCATTATTTTATCATTTTGATGGCGGTAGAGCCACGCTGGAGCTATTACTGGTCTAAGCATAAATGGGACGGCTCATCCGGGGTAGTACCAGGTAGTAACCTCTCATAGAAAACCGACGTGAAGTAACAGTGCCCAGGCCCACCTCCCCTCCCCTCACCCCTCCCTCCTCTAACCATTCCCCACAAAGGGTGGCAACGCACTTGCGACTCCTCTGGTGTTGTTAGTGTCCATGGACGGTGGTGATCACTTAACATCAGGTGACCCACCTGTTCCTTTGTTACCTATGACATAAAAAAAAAAATTAACTTCATATATTGACCAGACATATTTCGACTAATTTTGAAAAGAGAACGTTCGCGCTTTTTGTAAAATTACGTACTTTCATGAGTTGATTTGAATTATTATCACAAAATTGATCAAAACATTTACAAAATAGTTCACTTGTAGGTTGTGTGCTGTTGTTGTCTCTCTTCTACTCGGACGCATCGGCCGATGGAGTGGAAAAGAGATATATATTATACAAGCCGAAAGTTTAGGTTGATCGCGTTTCTCTATCGCTTATTCCGCGCCCACGCTTACACCGAGCGCTCAGGCGGAACGTGACAACGAGTCATGCTTTTTCGTGCGTGCAGGCGGCGTTCATCGCATTTATAAGACGTTATCACGTCAATAAAAAAATTAAATCCTATTTTTATTCATTTTCAAAGAGGGAATAGCCTCCAAAGAAATATGTCATGTAGTGGATTTTATATTTCATTCATAATCTTGTGATATATCACGTTATATTTTGTAACTTTGGTGGTGTTTTACGGAATACAGTTCGGTTCTACAAGTAAAGTGGATGGGAAATAATACCGCAGAATACGAATACTAATAGCCACAAACACGCCCTGGAAAATTCTAACAAGGGGGCCACCATCTTGTTAGAACATTGGAATTAACGCAAGAAACTTGTTATATTACTACCTAGTCGACAATGGTAGTAATAATTTAGAAGATTGGTTATCAAAAACATATAAAAATAAACAAATATTAGTTCTGACTAGGAATTAAAGCGAAACAGCAAGGATTTAATGGTATTTACTCACAGTCTGGTCATGAGGTTCCGTGCAACCTATCGATGCGTCCTGAACGATGTGCTGTTGGAGATGGTGGCTCGGAGTACCGATATGCCATTTGTCTGATTTGTCGCTGTAAATTTAGAACTAATGCATTAGTATTATATTCTTATTGAATGCTAAACTTGTTTTTTACATTGTACTGGCAATTTCTCACAGCCTTCTATGCGGTAATTATTAACCCACTGACTGAAGGAAAAATGACAGATATTCATTCTAAATCTGATACCCTTCTTAAGGGTAGAGTTCTCAATAATACTCCATTAACTTGTTTTTTACATTGTACTGGCAATTTCTCAGCCTTCTACGCGGTAATTATTAACCCACTGACTGTAGGAAAAATGACGGATATTCATACTAAATCTGATACCCTTCTTAAGGGTAGACTTCTCAATAATACTCCCTAACAATTATAACAGTTTTAATTTTAAATAGTTTAGTAAATTACTGTATTACGACGTCACGTGAGATATTTGACAGATTAACGAGAGAAAAAAGCCGCTTACCCCATTATATCTTCCTTTTTCGTTTCCCTGTACTTAACTGTTCTACTTTTCCTAATGACCATAACTGTGCCGTCCGGATTCAACTTGGGCAGGTTCTGCGACGGTACCGCATCTTTGCTTAAGGTTTTCCATTGACCTGAAGCAACATTACATACTGTTCTATATTAACTTTAACATATAACTTAACTCATGTTATTTTTCTTTACTAAGGAATACAGAGGGTTTTTTTAAAGGGACAAATATCCGATGTTTATTGGACAATGAAGCATGTAGCTGTCCGCTACTGCTTCTTCCAGTACAGAGTACTACCAATGAGGACTAAATTGGAAGGTTTCCCAAAACACCTTTTATTGGTTAGAACAAATAGATTTGATAGTGATCCAACACTATGGAACTACCAACAAATAAAAAAAAATTGTGCGAATCATCTGTTGTCGCGCCTTGGAAACTCAATTATACCGTATGCCGTCACGAGAAACGGCGTGACGCTCCATTATGTCGTCCCGCTCCCTCAACGTCACCGCTCTCGACTGCCTACGCGCATATAATGTTCTTCGTTGCTTCTGTTTTTTTTAAAATATATATCATAGGTGGCAAACCAACATTTGGGTCACCTGATGTTAAGTGATCGCCACCGTCCATAGACACGCAAGGGAGTCGCAAGTGTGTTTAGGAGGGAGGAGGGAGTGGGGGAGGGACAGGTGGTCTTCCGGCGCTCTCACTGGCCGAACAAAACGCAACGATGCAAGCACTGTTACTTCACGTCGGTTTCCTATGACGGGGAGGGTGGCGGACGAGCCGGCCCATTCATACTTAAACCAGTAATAACTTCAGCGTGGCTCTACCACCTACAACTGAACTTCAAACTATTTATTGCCAACTGTAGCATACTTGACACGTATGCCGCTTGTATTTTACGCTTTGTATTTATTAATTATAAATCCTAATATTTATTTATATGATTCACATCTATTGGGTGTCCTGTGACGCTCACGAAGCAGGATTCAAAATTACGTCGACACTTTGTCTGAATAATCTAGAAATGAGCTAACATCCCTTTAGCGCATACTAGAGTTGTCAATCGCATCTGTATTGCATATTGTAATAAACGGTACTTAGGTAGTAACTGTCTTTGCTTCGCAAGTCTTTTTTAATTATTTTTTTTATTTTTTAACGTGGAGAAATCCCTTATGGATACACCACCCTCCCGGGGGAGAGGGTGGGTTATGTCCGACTCGCACGGACTAAAACCCCACGGTGTACGCCTTCCGCTATAGTTGGGGCGGCACGAGATCTCTATAGACTTCATCGTGCTGCCCCAGCGATTGGCCCAGCAGCAAAAGCATCGCCGCCGGGCCCCGCCTTTTTGGGAGACAACTGAGTACACACTGGCCATCTCCTCCGTCCGCCGGACCTGTGCAATGGGAAGATGGGCCCCCCGACCCATCTTCCCTGGTCCGGTTACATTGGGAGGAGGCGGTCAAACTGACCCCTCCTCCTACACGTCCTTCGTTGGCGCAGACGGCCACTTTGAGGGTCTTGATCACGGACCCTCTCCGCCGCCTCCTTCTGTGAGACGACTTCCTCGCAGAAGGAGGCCATTGCATTCCATACATTTTCACTGTCGAGCATGGCCGCAACAGCGCTCGGCAGCGAGAGGTCCCGCTCTACCGCCGCAGCCAGAGTGCGACGTTGCTCCTCCCACGCAGCACACTCACGACAGAGTGTGCTGCGCGGTGTCCGGGTCAACGCCGCACTGATGGCATACGGCGGTAAAAACCTAACCTAACCGAACTGAGACGGTAAAACAACACGAACAGGCAGATTCCACTTAATTAGTTCAAGCACCATGTCAAGAGGGTTTTAATGTCTAAAGCCTATTATTATAGGGTGGATCAATATGTGAACGATGGTGACGTCTGAAAATGACGCCCCTCTCTGTTCATCCACCAAAAACGAACGTAACTATCTATGTTTTGTAAAAATATATATCATGAAAAGATAAACAAGATAGAGTTTCTTGCCGGTTCTTCTCGATGAATGGGTTGTTTGTCCGAACCGGCGGTAGCATTGACGTTCATAAGCATCTTCTCAGGGCCTAAATTGAATAAGTATTTTTGATTTTAAGCGCCGGAAACATCCTTCTTAGTTCATCAGACCCTTAGTTCATTAAACCCTTCAGGCCAAAGGTTGCCAAAGGGTGCGCTGCGGCGTCCTGATGCGCTGTACAAAGTAAAGATGGGTCCGTGACCGTGACTCATAACTTTTCTCCGGTAGATTAACTTAGCTATTTGCGGGTACATCGTAAACCATTAAATTCTCAGCACACACAGATCCATGTTATGAATGCTTTAATATTTGTGTCAACTAGTAATCTCATTGTAGAAATTTCTATCGCTTGTATTTTATTCGACTACTAGCTAGCTAGGTTAGGGCGTCATAACAAAATATCAAACTTGAAAGTGCGTTGAGGACTGAAAACGTTTGGGAAACCCTGCTCTATACGATAATAAACCCTGCTCTAGACGATAGTAAGCCCTGCTACGACGATAATGATAACCATATCAAAATCCATTGTATACTTTAGAAAAACTGAGATAACAAACAGACAGACATGAAAAGGGAATTTGTTTTATATTATTTATAGACAGATTTATTATATACCAGAAACGTTATACAAATTACTAGCTGTGCCCGCGACTTCCTCCGCTAGGAACCTGATGTACAAAACAGTGACTAATAAAGAAATATGAATGTATTAAACCTAATTACTTTCTACCTTTCTGTCGTACTTAACTCGCGTCGTCATTAACTTTACAATAACTTTTGATAGAGTGAACCGATTTTAATGAAACCAAGACTAAATGTTACTCGAGGATATGCTATATGATTGGTGAGGTTTTATTGTAAACGCAGTACTTTAGCAGTGTTGCGTGTCCAGAAAAAAAACGACATTTCTAAAATTATTGAAATGTATATTATTACTTATTCCTAGACACTTTCCTAGACTTTTAGAAGGTGGTAGAGCCACGCTGTAGCTATTACTAGTTTCATCACGAATGGGTCGGCTCACCCGGGGTAGTACCACCCTCTCACAGAACACCGACGTGAAGTAACAGTGCTTGCATTGTTGCGTTTCGATCGGTCTGGAGAGCGCCGGAGGCCCATCTTCCTTGTCCTCTCCCCCCTCCTACCCTTTCCCCCAAACACAGGCTGACAACGCACTTTCGACTCCCCTGGTGTTGTTAGTGTCTATGGATGGTGGTGGTCACTTAACATCCCGTTAACCCACCTGTTCGTTTGCCTCCCTTTGACATAAAAAAAACACCTGCAGCAATTTTTTTGTACAAAAATCTAGAAAGTACAGGCATTCTAGATTTACGTTCTTATTGTATATGTACAGATAGGTACGTTTATTAATACCACAAACATTATAACATTTATTGAACTTATGAACTGGCATCACATCGTCGATACATGCGCATGGGATTTCCCTGACAGCAAAAAGAAAATGACGTATTTTGCACTAGCACAGGAAAGTGGAACACATTTTTTTTTAATCCATAAACACATTAGGTACTTATTATGAGTATATGTATATTCGTTATTAGGCGCAATGATGTTCAATTTTCCATTGCTTAATTCAAAAGCAAAAACACTTTACTGAATTCAAGGCACTTATGAATGTCAAAACTACCACCGGTTTGGATAAACAACCCACTCATCGAGAAGATCTGGAAACAAACTCGATCTGGCTTATTTCTTCAGCATACACATTTTTTACAAACAAAGATAGATTGATACATTCGTTTTTGATAGATGCACAGAGAGGAGCATCATCACCATCGAAAGCAAAAACACTTTACTGAATTCAAGGCACTTATGAATGTCAAAACTACCACCGGTTTGGATAAGCAACCCACTCATCGAGAAGACCTGGAAACAAACTCGATCTGGCTTATTTCTTCATCATACACATTTTTTATAAAACAAATATAGATTGATACATTCGTTTCTGATAGATGCACAGAGAGGAGCATAATCACCATCATTCACATATTGCTCAACTTTATAACAAACAACCTTTAGACATTAACACCCGCTTGACATGGCACTTGAACTCACTATCCGGCAAATCAGTAATGTGTTTTGGAACTACGTTATAAAGCCAAACTGCACGTCCGAAAGTTCGGCTCTACTCCTTCCAGGTGCTGGACGACCCGGGAAGAAACAATCCTCTCCAAAACTTTCCCAGCATCGTCCAGCAGGACGAGGGGCCGGAACGCCCGCCTTAGCTATTAGGCAGAGCCACCCCAGCTTTCAGGATTTCGGGAACTGTCCGGCCGACATACACCGATCGAACAGCCCCCAAAGCCACCCTCCTAGTTGGCCCAGCGCTAAGCCGAGCACCCGACCCGTGACTCCATCAGGGTCAGGTGCTCTCCGCCTGTTCAAATCAAATCAAACCAAAAACACTTTATTCCATTTAGGCCTTAACAAGGCACTTATGAACGTTAAAACTACCACCGGTTAGGAAAACAACCCAGTCATCGAGAAGAACCGGCAAAAAACTCGAACTGGTTTATATTTTTAACAAATATATATAATATTTAGAATATATTAGGTAAATGTCACAAACGTTTTTAGTGGACGCACAGAGATGAGTAAATTCCAGATATCACCATCGTTCACATATTGATCCACTCTAGCCTTTTGACAGCAAAACCCGCTTGACATGGCGCTTAAATTCGCAATCCGGCAAATCAGTAATATCCTTTGGGACTTTGTTGTAAAATCTAACACTATTTCCCTAAGAATTGTTACAGGTCTTAGTGAGCCTTATACATGTAATGACCGATTTCTCATTGTTTCTAGTATTTAAATAATGTCGGTCTTTCACAAAATCCAGCTTTTTTAAGTTTATGCGGATATACATTAGATCAGGTGTGGCCAACTTTTGTGCATATAAGATCTACTTTTTATTTTAAAATTGTGTCGCGATCGACCTATTTCTTAGGTAAGATTAGGGGGGCGTTTATGCAATGTGCTTTTATACTGACATGCATTCTTTCGAGTTCCATGATTTTTGGGTAAATAAGCAACATACATGAATACCCTTCCATCCAACCCAATCCCAACCCTCAATACGACGGACGTCAGTGGAAAGTCGTACCATTAACTCATGGAATTTGCTAGTGATCGACCAAAATTAATAGCTCGATCGATCGCGATCGACTTGTTGACCACTCCTGCATTAGATTATCAAGAATATATTGGGAAGGCAGAGTTACGATACCGAATTCCTGAAACTCAAGTCTTTAATGAATCGCATGGTGCCATAATGTATATTACTCGAACTACCCGCTTTTGTAATAAAAATATAGTGTCTACCTCACCTGCTGTCCCGCATAGCAAAATACCATAAGACACTAAACTATGGAAGTAAGCGAAGTAGACTAACCTAGCAGTGGCAATATCTGTTTATCGTCGAATCTTGCAATCTCTGAATGATGCAGAACTTAATCTTCTCACTGTTTTTTTTAATGTGAGAACCCCATTTTAATTTAGAATCAAGTGTGATACCCAAGAATACAGTATCGTCAACTAACCCTACTGAATGTCAAATAATAATTGACTAACTACCCTCAAGATGAAGTCCATCAAGACTTAGCAAAATAATCATTATCCTCTCACTCCATACTTCCATCTCTATACATTAAAAAAAACGATTGTCAACAACGAACATGTGTTGTTTTATAAAAAACACTAGCTTCTGCCCGCGAATTCGTCTGCCTGGAACAGTTACATTTTTTTTTAAACTGGTTCAGCAAAATGACTGCACTGTACCTGATGGAAAGTACAGTATAATCTATAAATAACGGCGACTGTCAGTATTAAATAGCAATGGTAGTCATCGCTATCATGCCGACCAGCAAAAGTGCTTCCTCACGCCTCGTTTGAAGGACCCCATGTCATAAGAGGAAGGTGACACACTGGCTGGGAGACGATTCTACATCTTCACAGTACGACAAAAGTAAGAGCTTTCGAACTTCTTCGTTCTTGCCGGGATGGTTGCTACTGTGAAACTGGAGACGTGTACCCGCCCGCGTATTTCTATAGTGGAAAGGAGAAGATGGAATGAGGTCAAACAGATCTACAGAACACTCGCCATAATACAGACGGTACTTTACGCTCAGTGAGGCTAACGCTAATTTTACGTAGAAGATGAAAATATTTCCTAAACAATACGTACGTTGGCCCCGATTTTGAAACATTCTAAATTGGTGTTCCGCTCCTAATGGTCTTCCTCGATAAATGAGCTATACAACACTGAACGTTTTTTTTTAATCGGACCAGTAGTTCCTGAGATTTACGCGTTCAAGTAAACAAACTCTTTAGCTTTATAATATTAGTCTATAGATACACAAATAAACCAGATCAAATCTGTTGCTGACCCTTCTCGATAATTGAGTTGTTTTTTCCAACCAAAGTGTAGTGTTTTCACGTTCATAAGCGCCTTCACAAGATCTGGACTGGTTAAAAAAAAAGAACCTATAAAAACAAGCGAATGGCGTCTTCGTTGTACTCTTTTAGATAGTGTAAAGTTATTCCGACAAATGACTTATGCTTATTGTTTTTTTCTTTTTTAAACGGCACTGAGCGATTTTGTACGTATAATTTATATGGGGGGAAAACCTACGGGTCGCGTCACCGATGACGACGACATGATTGTGTCGTATTGCGCTTTTGTCAGACTAGCAACACGTAGTATAACGGGCTTGTGTATATGTTATATTGATATTTTCTATTGAGCTTGTGCAGACCATTATATATGTGTGATTAATTAATAGACTGTATAAAAATATTATCATATATATTAATACGTGAAGCCTAAACTTTGTATCCCTTTTTAACGGAATTGGGCGAACGGATGAACGTGAAATTTGGCATAGTTAAAGTTTATATGGAGGAGAAGTGCAGAAAGCTATTTATTTTATATAAAATGCATTAGAAGTACATTAAATTAATTAAAATATGCATTACTCACACTACTGCTTCAATTTTACACAACATATACACACATGTAAATAAAAAAGACATTTTGACATCTGTCAATAAAGGACTTCAAAAAAGGTTGTGAAGGAGGTTGCTATGCTCGACTGTATATATTATTTTACTCTTACGTTCCAATTACCCATTTTCATTCTACATTCAACAATGACATTAACCCTAATAAAATTCAAACTTAAAAAAATCAATGAACTATGGTCGAATGTCGACCGCTGGGCGCCCACTAGTAATTATAATTATATAATAATTAACCATACGATTAAATAAATAAAACAAACAACAAAATTAAATAAAACAAAGTATTGCGGCCACAAAATTTGGTAGTCCGGTGAAGCTGTTAAGACCTTGCTAGGTCAATATCGTAGTCAGTTCGAAAAAAAAACAACCCACAAAATTTGTTACTTTTTAGCAGCACCCGTGTAGCACGTCCAGGGGAATAAGAGGTACACCTCGTGTGGACGCGAGGACCTCCACATAAAATGAACCTCGCAGCGACAAATCGAGTAATCAATCGATCGATGATAATAAAAGATTTATACGCTATTTACCCATACGATTAAATAAACAAATTTTTGAAGTCGCTCAAAAACTTATCCCACAATAGTGTACATCATAAGTAAATCAGCTGATAGGCTAACGAAATCAGTAGTAATTGACTATCAAAAGATAAAAGAAATGATAAAAAAACAACAATAAAATCTCAAGAGGAAAATCCTATTTAAAAACTTGTCACCAAAATAAACTACAGGGAATTCCGAAGAGAACGTATATTTTTATACTACGGGCAATTAACTTAACCGCATGATTCCCTAATACCTATTTAAATTATTTTCCGCCATTTAATTTACTTACATTTTTAGTGATTACACCCACAAAGTTCAGTACATAAAGAATAGTTTCCAAAACTTTTTTGACTTGATGACGTCTTATAAATCGTTGAACGCCGGTTGCACGCACTCAAACTATAACTTATTGTCACGTTCCGGCTGAGCCGAGCGTGTAAGCGAGAGCGCGGAACAAGGTATAGCGAGGTGCGATCGGCCTAAGCGACCGGCTACTCACGCAACTCTCTCTATCAAAGTCCTATACCACGTCTGTCTGTCTGTCTGTTCGGGATAAACTGAAAAACTACTAAACGGATTTTAATGCGGCTTTCACTAGTAGAGAAAATGATTCATGAGGAAGATTTAGGTATGTAATTTGTTAAGGTTCTGTGTGTATGTGACTGACATACTGGAAAGTGAAGGGAGCAAACCTGCACAGTTGATTAAAGAGGTTCAGTGTTTCCAACATGAAATCAAGAGTCTAGCAACACTCACATCATGAAAAATAGTAGACTCGGTGGAGTCTCTATACACCATGCAAATATTTTAAAGCCAACCCTTTTTTTTTTTATTACCGTGGGGAAATCCCTTATGGATACCCCACCCTCCCGGGGGGAAGGGTGGGTTATGTCCGACTCGCACAGACTAAAACCCCACGGTGTACCGACAGATCGTAATTGCTGGGGCGGCAAGGGATCGTACAATGCTAATCAACCTTGTAGAGCCGCCCCAACGGTCCGCCCGGTGGAAGGTCACCGCCGGGCTCCTACCTATAGAGAGGCAGCTGGGTACACACCAGCTACCTCCCCTCGTCCACCGGACCTGTGCAATGAGGAGATGGGCCTCCCGGCCCATCCCCTCAGGTCCGACTACGGTGGCGGGAGGAGTCGGACAAAGCGCCGCCTTCTCCCGCCGGTCCTCCGTTGGCGGAGAGGGCCACTTAAAGGGTCCACCTCACGGTCTCTCTCCGCCGCCTCCTTCTGCGAGATGACCTCCTCGCAGAAGGCCATTGCTCGCCAAGCTTGGTCGCTGCCGAGCATCGCCGAAATCACGCTCGGCAGCGACAAATCACGCCCTACCACCGCAGCCAGGGCGCGGCGCTGTCCGTTCAGACAGAGTGTGCTGCGCAGTGTCCTCGTCAGCACCGCACATAAAGCCAACCCTGGCTCTCACATTGGAATGGCTTATTGTTCCTAGTAAAAATGAACAGATTGCCATGGTACACAAAGTAGCGCACTCAAGAGCTTCACCCCGAAATGTCAGACTTAGGCTTGAGCCGCTGCCGGTGTGCGGGAGCGAAATTTACCCCTAGACCACGACGGCGTGATCTGTGGTTACGCAGGCGTGTGCGTGATTATTTGATTGCAGTATCATCTCTACAAGACATGTTGAATACAGATCGTATTTAATAATACAAGATCAAATAGTTTAAAACAATATCTCTGGAAAGTGCAGTGGAAATGTCAATATCAACAACATTGCTATTAATACCATTATAGAATTGTTTCAAACATTTGAGATGTGAACAGATGTTTATTAAAAAATATGTTTTGGGAAAAATTCACTACATTTTATAAAACAAAGACCTCTGCCAAATCTGTCTGTCTGTTCGCAATAAACTCAAAAACTACCGAACGGATTTTCATGCGGATTTCATCAATAGATAAAAGTGGTTCATGAAAAAGGTTTAGGTATATAGTGTGTTAAAGTTTTTTTATTAATAGGGCAGGATAATGTCCGCCGAGCCTCCGCCAAACTCGCTAGTTTATTAATAAATATGATTTGGAAAAAATAAATTAAATGTGATATCTACAATGATTCTAGGAGCTTAAGTTGTTTATGGTAAAGCATTTATTTTTCTTATAATTAACTGAACGCTACATTTATATTTAATCTGTTACCAAGTGGTAAACCTATGAATCACTAATTACTCATGTAAACAGAAATAATCCTGGATTTAAAATAAAGAAGAAACTATGGCAAGCCATAACAGATGATGAAATACCAGTACACTAATAAATTTAAAATTGGTTGAAACACTTATATATAGTCTGTTATGTAAAGATCTTTTATGGATAGCCACCCTGCCTTGGGGCTAAAGGTGAGTTATGTCCGACTACCACAGAATAAAACCCCACGATGTACATCCGCCACTATAGTTGGGTTAATGTAGATTCTGGGCTTATCTAAGTTCTCAAAGGACAAAGTGTAGAGTTGATACACCTAGGATTCAAAGCAAGACAAATACATGTTCTGTGATTAGGCACAGAGTTATAATATACTACTATACATATAGTAGTCTATATAATCATTATTTCTCTGCCACATCTTGTGACAAACTCAAAAACAACTGAACAGATTTTCATGCAGTTTTAACCAGTAGATAGAGTGATTCACTAGGAAAGTTTAGGTGTATAATTTGTCTAGGTTTTCTTTTTATTATCAGGGTGGGACAACGTCCACCATGCCCATTAGTAATATATATATAATACTATAGGATTTCATTACTCAAGCTCTTTAATTTCCACAATCGATTAAATAACTAAAAACTTACATGATTTATATTAGCAATGTGGTTAATACAATAACTAATTGTACATATTCAGTATTGTGGTTTAGAATAATTGATTTTATTTTTATACTAGTTTCTGACCACAACTTCGTCAGGTTGGAATGGTTACTTTAGGCTAATGCTATACAGTGGAAGCTCTCAAAAGAAAATGCAGATTTTGAAACATTCTTCATTGGTGCTCCGCCCCTATGGGTCTTAGCATGACGATATATATCCTATATCCACAATCGATTAAATAACTAAAAACTTACATGGTTTATATTAGCAATGTGGTTAATACAATAACTAATTGTACATATTCAGTATTGTGGTTTAGAATAATTCATTTTATTTTTATACTAGTTTCTGACCACAACTTCGTCAGGTTGGATTGGTTACTTCGGGCTAATGCTGACACACAGTGGAAGCTCTCAAAAGAAAACGCCGATTTTGAAACATTCTTCATTGGTGCTCCGCCCCTATGGGTCTTAGCATGACGATATATATCCTATAGCTTTGATAGATAAATGAGCTATCTAATAATGAAAGAATGTTTCAAATAAGAAACTCTTCAGTTTTATATTAATTAAATTAAATATAAACTAATACAAGCAGTATTCCAACCCTTATCAATCATGATAAAGGTATCATCTATTTGTCTTTGACTATATACCTCATTCTATTCTGTTCCTTAATTTTAAATAAGTTTTGATGACATTGTAACCCAATCTCATAGCCCCCCGCACCTTTCACAATAGACACTAAATTTGCTAAGAATTAACACCATACAGAGTTATTGGAAAAAGTTTATACAAAGCGAAATATGGTGACCTGTGGTGGATTCACACTTTTGCAGCTTGTAGGCTATTAACTTTTGCCGCCCATACCGATTTCTATAATTGAGTTACATAATGGGTTCACATTCCTATAAATTACATTTTTTTTTTTTTATGAAATTGTTACATTACAATTTGTGCACTATTATCCTAATTACACCACCTTTACTCCGTAATTTGTATGACTGTGAACTAAAGGGTAGATGGTTTTGAATTTTAACCTTTAAGTAATTGTACACGCCAGATATATTCATGGCATTATCATATTATTACCAACAACATTCTTGAATATTTAGACGTAAAAAAACATTTGGCCCAAAAATTGCTACCCCTAAAATCTGCCGCCCTAGGCTCCAGCCTATTCAACCTACTGATAAATCCGCCATTGATGGTCAGAAATATGAGAAAAGACAGGTAAAGGAAACATATACATATATTCATGAGTATAAAATTTTGCTTAAGGGTTTTCCCTAACTTCGGGTGGGGGTTTGAAGCCCCTATGAGGTAATCTACAAGAGCATAATGAGTTGGGGATTTACCGAGAGAAAACAACAATGCAGGGGAAACTCTAAACTTTTTGCATAGACCAGTAACTTTTGCTTGTCTATTATCTGAAAACTTTTGTTCATTAAAAAATCCCTCTTAAAAAATGTTATTTTTAACACTTCAATTGCTATGAGAGTCTGGGCTAGATTTAGATATGTTAGATTTATATAATATCTGTTCAGTGTTCATTATATCAATAATCAACTTCTTACTTTTGGGGTTAGATGTAATAATGTACAATATAAACTAATAAGTTTCTTATAAGACATTATAGCAAAAATGTAAAGGCTCTATATGTTTATACTAAACTTTTTAAAGTGTATACCTCTAAAACTAACATCAATACATCCTTACTAAAAAAAAACATACAATATTTACATATTCTATTACATAATAAAATAATATGCAGTAATTCCAAGTACCCCTGAAAAAAAATCAAATTTAATTACACAAAAGAACGGTATTTAAAAAACATCCATTATCATTTATCTATAAGTCATTTAATCAAATTCATTGATGTGTTATCTGTGTATATATTTTTTAAATTATTATTTTGTCAGGTAAATATCGCGTTATGCTCTTATAAAAACATATACGCACTTATTGTTTTCTTTTTGTTCCCGCGTTTTTTCGTCACTCGGCACACGAGGAAAGTTTATGATTACAACAAACAAAAATTATGACTTATAATGACTCATGACACTGGATACGTGTGTAAGCGACTTGGAAAAACCCGAACCTTTATTCTTACCCATAGTCGTCACGTTGTAATCGGCTTGTGTAAAATGAAGACTGCATACTTTTGAATATTTCGTGTATGGCTTTCCCCTTTTGAGTATATCGTTCCATTTATCAGCCATGGTAGCGTCGCGAGGGAACCTATGGAATTTCACATTTTTCGTCTTGCCGGCGAGAGAAGTGCATTGTGGTACTGTGCAATAATAACCCATACTACGAAATCTTTTGTTTATATCACACGAAAACACAGAGAGCCGGAACGCTTCACACGACACATCAAACACACTTTGTAAACGTTATGTAAAATTATGATATTATTTGTTGAAAAATGTTATCACGTTGTTAAAAAAATGGATTCATTAGTTTAGCCTTGAAATATTTGACATAACACCTTTTTCCCTTCCAACTTTTTTTTCCGAAAAAAATGGCCACTTTTACACCATAGACAGTATGTTTTGATGTAAATTTTGCATATCGTTGTTTTGACGTTTATAAAATCGAGTTGTATTATTTTCTGATATCAATTCTCTTAATATTTATTGGAAACAAATCATAGTATTATAAAATATAAAAGTGTCTACGGTTAACAAAAGCGTTTAAAATCCTGAATTCTTTAAATATTCGCTTAATTATAAATGATATATGTATTTTATTTGTAAAAATCTTAAGTTATTCTCCTTTCTATATTGTTATTAGTATATACAAAAATTAAAACAAAGTAAACGATTACTGTTGAAAGGACATAGACTAAAATTTTTGTCTTTGACAACTTTATTTTTCTGTTTTGCCGAATGTCGGTCGCTTGGTTTATTGCGCGAAGTTTTGTTTGTTTTTATAACAAAAGTTTTAATTTATCACTGACAGTGCAATTGCTCAGATATGTTAATTAGTATATACTGAAAAGATGCCTTATTACTGCACCGTGCCGCGATGTACATCAATGGCGGGAAAGGCGAAAAATGTTTCTTTCCACCAATTTCCTAGGGACGAGGAATTGGCAAAACTATGGAATAAAATCTTAAAACGGGGTAAACCTTATACGAAATATTCAAAAGTGTGCAGCTTGCATTTCAAGCCGGACGATTATACGATCACAAACGTTGCGAAAAACAAAGGTAAATATTTTATAAACACGTTTTATTTTTGCCTCTATTACCGATGGAATTAGAGCGGTGCCCTATTTACGAATGTTAATTTCTAAATCTATGTGTAAACTATAGAATACCCGTACGACTTCAACATTTTCATTATTTACTTGGTTTTAAATTTTATGTTATGAACTTGCAATCTGGAGTACAACTTGGAGCTATGTAAAGGCACTTCAAAGGCAATAGACGCGAGAATAATATTAAAAAGCTGGTAGTTATCCTCCACTAAGATAGAATTCCTTATAGACCAGTGTGTGATTTATATAATCATTGGAAGGCATCAATCTAATGAAAAGTATGACTTATCTGCCAATAACTTTGGTCTGTCCACCCACTATGTCGATAATAGTTTGTTGTATGTTCGCGAAAACGTAGGGTAAGCCACATTCTGTATAATGTAATGTGAGTCAACAAAATTTGTGATACTGGAAAATAATACAAACCATTAAAATTTTGGTAACAGTGTTAGGTTTTACAATGAGATAAAGATACTACCAATTTGCTTGTCAGTGAGTCACTCACTCACTTAAATCCTAATTACACCACCTTTACTCCGTAATTAGTATGTTTGTGAACTAAAGGGTAGATGGTTTTGTTTAGCCTGTGAGCCATTGTACACACCATATATATTCAGGGTATTAACATTTTATTACCAACAACATTTTCAATATTTAGACATAAAAAACATTTGGCCCAAAAATTGCTGCCCCTAAAATTTGCCGCCCTAGGCTCCAGCCTATTCAACCTACTGATAAATCCGCCATTGATGGTCAGAAATATGAGAAAAGACAGGTAAAGGAAACATATACATATATTCATGAGTATAAAATTTTGCTTAAGGGTTTTCCCTAACTTCAGGTGGGGGTTTGAAGCCCCTATGAGGTAATCTACAAGAGCATAATGAGTTGGGGATTTACCGAGAGAAAACAACAATGCAGGGGAAACTCTAAACTTTTTGCATAGACCAGTACTGATCCACTCTATAATATCCTTTTGAAACTAAAACCCGTTTGACATGGTGCTTAAATTTACAGTCCGGCAAATTGGTAACATGCTTTGGGACTTTATTGTAGAACCTAACACTATTACCTAAAAAACTATTACTGGTTTTGCTAAGTCTGTAACATGGGACCACCAGTTTATTACAGTTTATAGTATTTAGATTATGCCGGTCTTCTACTAAACTCAGTTTCTCAAAGTTTGGGTCATTATGGGTCTTTGCAAATTGATATCCCGCAAAAGCCATATTTTTTTATATTTAGAAATGCCAGTAAAAAAGTTGTATCTATTATTCGCAGCTTACACCTTGGGCACATTAGCACACTAGTACATTTGAATAAAATAAGGATTAGGGTCATTATGGGTCTTTGCAAATTGATATCCCACAAAAGCCATGTTTTTTATATTTAGAAATGCTAGTAAAAAAGTTGTCTCTATTATTCGCCGCTTACACCTTGGGCACATTAGCACACTAGTACATTTGAATAAAATAAGGATTAGGGATCACTCTATTTCTGAATGTGGCTTAGAGGCTGGATCACAGGATCATGTATTTATTAATTGCCCTAGAAACTGTTTCTCTCTCTATGATGTTCTACCTCCTTCTATTCCCCGTCCTACTAACATTATGTGTCTCTTAACTCGTGTTACGGATAATTATTTAATTCTAGAATGCTTGTCGAAACTTATTAATACTAACAAAATTCAACTTTAGATTTTCCTGTAATGCTCTTGTGTATGTCTGTATTCTAACAATATGTTGTATGTTTAGTTTCCATGTGCTTTCTTTGTGGTATCTGTTGGTAGATAGCCCGGTCTGGATATAAAGATGTTTAATTGTCTAGTGCAATCTCCATTGTTTATGGCTCCATTCACTTGACATTGGCAAAATTGAGTGCGCACACATGTTGCCATTTAAAAAAAGAAGAAGTACCTTTATATGAGTAGTGTCATTTCAAAAACCACCAAAATAAGTTTTGCTTAAAATTGAGTTTGAATGTGAAACAAAAGCTATTTATTCTTCTTTTCTATGCAAACTAATCATTGCTCTTTAGATGCTGTTGCAACTCAACTAAAAATACAAAAATAAACTAAGTCTAGTATCAAAATACTCTAAAGTAGCACATGTGTACTTCGAAATCTTCGTAATTAAATTACGAGAAATTAAATTGAAATTTTGATCATATCTTATGAAATAGACAGCGAAAATTATAGTTTTTCTTAATGTAGTGGCAGTTTCTATTGTTTTTGGTGTAAAATACTGTTTAATGGCAGGTTCTTTCCAAAAGAACTTATCTGATCTTGTTTCTTACCGGTTCTCCTCTATGACTGGGTTGTTTTCCAAACCAGTATAGCTTTGACGCTCATAAGCGCCATATAGGATCTAAACTAAATAAAGTATATTTGATTTGATTTGAAAGCCTTTTAAGCTAAATGTTAATTTCAAACTCCTATAAAATTAAATTAGTTTTGTTTATAATTAGCATTCATCATCTTCATCAGCATGTAAGAGACCCATTGCAGGGCCATATGCCTCTTCTCAAAGAAAGGTACGAACATAATCACTCCGACATTGGCGATTTAAAACTGAGACATCCAGAGTTCCATATTTTTCCACATATTCAACATAAAAAACTCTGAAATTCGGGTCTCCTTGTGATGATTTCCTTCACCGTCAGCCGATAGTGTTACCAGTTTAAATTAGTAGCTGTACGCGAATTCTGTAAAATTTGTTGGTATATGCCGATTCTAACCTACGGACAACGACATCACTGGTCTGGTCTTTTCACCACTAGACCGCCAAAACTTTTGTATTGTAGCAACTTATTTATTTTTATCGAAAAGTAAATATTAGTGGTCCAATAGGAAGATATATAAACTTGCTCAAAATTTTATAGAAACCTTTTTAGAGGTTTTTGAAGTTACAGGACTCATGTCTGTTAAAAATGTAAAAAACAGAACAGAGGTCTCTTGAAGTGATGTTAGATCTTTAGCATTTAAATAAAACACTAATGATGAGTTTTAATGAGTGTTCTATGCATTCAGTGTTGAGGTTTTTCAATATTCAAACACAAACACACACCAATACTTAGAAGAGAGACAGAGAAAGACAAGTGAGTGACAAGGGCACATATGACCAGTAAACAATTACAAAGTAACACCTACCACACACACACACACACACACTTAGAAGAGAGACAGAGAAAGAAAAGTGAGTGTAGAGCACATATGACCAGTAAACAATTACAAAGTAACACCTACTTAGTACTTGAATTTATGTCATTGTATTGATTGTATTGTAAGGGATGTCACATAACATCTAACACTTTAGACACTCAAGCCAACCTCACCTGCACGTGGTGCATCCTGCTGAATAACGAACGAGGCACCACCATGTATATGGCGAAAAAGCCCGTCATAGTGATTCGTTTCTGCGGGTCGCCTTCGATCAGCCTGTGCATATCCAGCATTTCGCAGGCCGGCATGACAGTGGCGACCGGCGATGGATAGTGTGTCACTCGGTGGTCGCCATTGTTTTTGGATTGTACTGTGCTTACCATCAGGCACAGTGCAGTCATTTTGACATGCTACTATAAAAAAAAAAAGAAAAGAAAATTAAAAGTGCGTGCGTATAAAGTACACATGTCAGAAGTGAAACTTCTTTGGCGAACTAATTTATTAGTGTTGTTTATATTTATACAAATCTAAAACTTTAAAATTCCGAGACTTGAAAAATAATAAAATAAATAAAAAATTATAAATCTGCGTTTACTGCAAATGAAGTCACTTCCGTTGCATACCTCGGTGACGTTACATCTGTAAAAATTTTATCCTCATGCGCCTAAAGAAGTTTCACTTCAATTATGTAGTTTTATTGGTAACATTGTTTTTGGGTACTGTCAACAGAAAGTAAATTAAACATTGCAAGAAGAATACATCCAATTCAACAATCACTTCAATATGAAAACTATGAAAATATATGATTTCCGTTCTCTTTTTGATTCCAACATGTAAAAACTTACTCTCGGAAAATAGTTATTAAAGTGAAGTGACATTAAATAAGTCCATGTTTTAATAAAAAGTATTGGTCTTATTTAGTTTAATTTATTACAATAAACAGTACTTCAGTTTATATCATTTTTTTTTAAATGTACATAGTTCTAACATTGGGACTTAATTCAGTTTTATGCTAATTACCATAGTGCATTATACTGTTACTTCGTCTGTATTGAAAATATTATGTTGTAAACAAAGTCCTTTATCTGCCTGTTTGTGATAAACTCTACAAATACTGAACGGATTTTCATGCAGTTTTCACCAGTAGATAAAGTGATTATTGAGGAAGGTATATAATTTGTCTTGTTCTTTTTATTATCAGGGTGGGACATCCTCTGTCCGGTATTATCTTTAATTTTTTTTAAATGCTTATTTTAAACATTTAAACCTTACAAAGGTGATATTTTCCACAAAGACCAAATAGGAATATATACACACTACTTAGCCCTACTTTTAGAACTGACTTAAATGGCTTCTATTTTTATGATAAGTAACCTTCTTTTTTTTCGAACTGACTATGCTATTGACCTAGCAAGGTCTTAACAGCTTCACCGGACTACTAAGGCGAGTGCTTAAGGCGCTCAGCCGATTTTATTTGACAACTAGCTCACAGGTGCAACAAGGGTAGCACACTTATCTTACATATATTTCGTATCGGATAAAGTTTACTTCTATTTTTCATTAAAGGTGGGATATAGTAACATAATATCAAATATATCAGAGACAATCACTAACTTGATTGAAAAACTTGATTAAATACCTAAGTTTACCAGTGATAATAATCGTAAAATCAATATGACACTATTGTTTCAATCTCTTCAGGTCAATGGAGGTCACTACGCAAAGATGCAGTACCGTCACAGAACCTACCGTCTGATTCACCAATACCATATCAGAGGAGGCAGTCCGGTAGTTGGACACCGAATATTACACCCAATTTAGTTGACCCACAAGTAAGTTCATTTTTTCGAATGATGGCTTCGTTGACAGCGTGTTTGGACACCGCGTCGATTGGACGTAGGTTCGAATCCTAGCAACTGAGTCAGAGCGCGCTGTTTCATTGTAATGAAACCTTAGCATGGCTGTAGGGCTTTCTCCAAGCGTAACGTGAAGAGACATCTACGCAGGCCAGCATCACAAAAACGACCGCCGGAGGAGGGAGTATCTCTCGGTGGTCGCCGTTGTTTTTGGATTGTATTGTGCTTACCATCAGGCGCAGTACAGTCACTTTGCCGTGCTACAATAAAAAATAAAAAAACTTGTCAGTGTACAATATAAAAAGTGTAACAAAGTGTTTGTCAATTCGTTCCAGATGCAGCAGGTCGCTCGAGCTATATACATGCAAACAATACTAGCGATGCAGGCTGCCACTGCTACCGACTCTCTCAGTATCAGCTCAAATAGTATAGGTAAGTTAAAAGAGACATCCTGTAAAAGACCCACTGCAGGACTATAGGCCTCTTCCGCAGGACTATAGGCCTCCTCCGCAGGACTATAGGCCTTTTCCGGAAAGAAGGTATAAGGATAATCACTGCGACAACACACGGTTTATTAACAACTAGCCGACCCGTGCCCACTTCGTTGGGCGGTAATAGGCATTATCAAGCTACAACTTTTCTCTAGAACTCAATCATATATCTCTCAAAGTTAAGGCAGCGTTCGTAAGAAACGTTTTCGTTCGACCATTTTTCTCCGACTCCCCAAGTATTACCCCCTACAACCTCACAAATTTTACCTCTTATATATATACCTTCTATATAGCCTATAACATTCCATGTATACCTTCTATATAGCCTATAAACAAATAACGTAGCTTTCTATTGGTAAAAGAATTTTCAAAATCGGTTCAGTAGTTCCAGAGATTACCCCTTACAACGTCACAAACTCACAAACTTTACCTCTTTATAATATTAGTATAGATTTCAAATTCTAAGAAATCCACAGTACTATATCGTCTCCTCATACGGTGCTACTACAAGAATGTTTCCCAGGTTCAGGTGTTTCCTCACGATGTTTTCCTTCAATAGTGTTACCGATTTAAATTAGTAAATGTACTACACATCCCGAAAAAATTGTTAGTACATGCCGGGATTCGAACATGTGGACATAGAACTGATATTCCACCAGTCAAATCCATAGTAATCCTTTATTTCGTTACTAAAGATCAAGTTAGTAGGACTAAATCCTTCGCATACGTTATTGCTGTGAGTTAGTGGCCCATCAAGTATTATGTAAGCAAAATTTTTGTAATTTCTGACCGCCCCCTCCCCGTGGTCAGCAAAAGTAAGGAATGTTCTTAACCCTCCTCCCATTAAAACGTAAATATTTATATAAGTATATTCAAATTTGTTCTAATTCAATAAATAAATATTACTAATGTAATCATCATCCAGACCCCCATCCCCTATGTCATCAAAAATAAGCAAATCCAAGACCTCCCCCCATCAGTGCTTACGTAATACTTGAATGGCTCCTTAACCGTATGTTTTTTTGCTACGGAAAAATATGCTAGGATTTTAAAGTGAGTTATATCAATAAGAACCCACATTTTTTTATAATAATAGTATAATATCTTTAATACAGATTAATAATCACAAAAAATTACGAATCATAATAAAAGTCTGATTCGAGGAATTCAATGATTTCAATGCCACTAAAGGAATCGACACTGTGGTCATCATGAATAAAGTAATTCATGAGGAACGTTTTGGTATATAATTTGTCAAGGTTTTACGTAAATTGGTTGAAATATAACGATAGTTATTGGATATGTACGAAAAAGTCAGGCCGCCTGGGAGTTTTCGAAACGAATTGAAAACGCTACCTAATCCTTTTGAGATATAACAAAACAGTGTATGTTGGGATAATCTCCTTTTATAGATCTACAAAGAAATCTATGAGGGCTATATTTTAAGGATAGCCCACTATACTCATTACATATTCTAAAAAAAAGTGACGTACAATTTGAAAACTATTTAGACAGATACAGTATTAATAGAGGTTTGTCAGTACATGTGTTGTTACGATATTTGATAAAATTGGTTTTCAAATAATTATGAGTATTGGAATCGTTGGGTCCATGGTTATACATTTACCATTATAGGTTTGCTAACATATTTTTGCATATATAACATACACTTCTTTGGGCAGTAAACATTTACTTTTTGTGACTTAAATATAAAAGTTAGACATATGCTATCACTGACCCTTTTTAGGCATTATCAAGCTCTACAATTTTTGTCTAGAACTCAATCATATATCTCTCATCGTTAAGGCAGCGTTCGTAAGAAATGTTTTCGTTCGACCGTTTTTTCTCAAACTTGCTTTGCAAATCCGACTACCACAAAAAAAAAACTTTTTTTCTATTTAATATATAGCCTATGACACTCACAAATAACGTGGCTTTCTATTGATAAAAGAATTTTCAAAATCGGTTTAGTAGTTCCTGACATTACTCCCTACAACATCTCAAACTTTACCTCTTTATAATATTATACTAGCCTCTGCCCGCGATTTCCTTCGCGTGGAATAGTTACTTTGGGCTAACGCTAACACGCGGAAGCTCTCAAGAGGACAAAAACATCGATTTTGAAATATGCTTCATTGGTGCTCCGTTCCCATTGGTCTTAGCGTAATGATATATAGCCTATAACCTTCCTCCATAAGTGAGCTATATAACATTGAATGAATTTTTCAAATCGGACCAGTAGTTTCTGAGATTACCCCCTACAACGTCACAAACTCACAAACTTTACCTCTTTATAATATTAGTATAGATTTCAAATTCTAAGAAATCCACAGTACTATATCGTCTCCTCATACGGTGCTACTACAAGAATGTTTCCCAGGTTCAGGTGTTTCCTCACGATGTTTTCCTTCAATAGTGTTACCGATTTAAATTAGTAAATGTACTACACATCCCGAAAAAATTGTTAGTACATGCCGGGATTCGAACATGTGGACATAGAACTGATATTCCACCAGTCAAATCCATAGTAATCCTTTATTTCGTTACTAAAGATCAAGTTAGTAGGACTAAATCCTTCGCATACGTTATTGCTGTGAGTTAGTGGCCCATCAAGTATTATGTAAGCAAAATTTTTGTAATTTCTGACCGCCCCCTCCCCGTGGTCAGCAAAAGTAAGGAATGTTCTTAACCCTCCTCCCATTAAAACGTAAATATTTATATAAGTATATTCAAATTTGTTCTAATTCAATAAATAAATATTACTAATGTAATCATCATCCAGACCCCCATCCCCTATGTCATCAAAAATAAGCAAATCCAAGACCTCCCCCCATCAGTGCTTACGTAATACTTGAATGGCTCCTTAACCGTATGTTTTTTTGCTACGGAAAAATATGCTAGGATTTTAAAGTGAGTTATATCAATAAGAACCCACATTTTTTTATAATAATAGTATAATATCTTTAATACAGATTAATAATCATAAAAAATATCGAATCATTATGAAAGTCTGATTCCAGGAATTCAATAATTTTAATGTCACTAAAGGAATCGTCACTGTGGTCACCACTTTCACTGCGTACGTTGATGATAAACGGGTTCAGTTTATCGTCTAGGATTCTGTATTTTTATTTACATATATTTTCAACATTTACTACATGGTCGGTACATTTTTTCCATATATCCTTTTAAATCTCTCAACTTATCAATCGAAGAACGGATTGTCTTAATCTTCATAGGATCATCAATGCATTCCGTCTGAAATAAGCACACGATGTATATTAGAAACATTTAATTTAATGGCACACGACTTATATTCGAGGTATTATAATTACATTTCCCTCTTTAAAAGTTTAAGTTAATAAACACAGTTTAATCTGTAATGTTTTTTTTTTAATATCATTGGTGGCAAGCGAACAAGTCGGTCACCTGATGTTAAGTGATCACCATCATCCATGGACACTAACAACACGAGAAGAGTCGCAAGTGCGTTGCCACCCTTTGGGGGGAAGGGTTAGGGGAGGGAGAGGGAGGGGAGAGAGGAGAGGCGAGGGGAGGTGGGCCTCCGGCGCTCTGACTGACCGAACGAAACGCAACAATGCAAGCACTGTTACTTCATGTCGGTTTTCTGTGAGAGGGTGGTACTACCCCGAGCAAGCCGACCCATTCATGCTGAAACCAGTAATAGTTTCAGCGTGGCTCTACCACCATTAAAAATAAATAATATAAAAATAATGTAAAATTTAATTGAATATAAATTTTAAAGTATCAAAACCAATTCAATAAAACTTACCAGTATCTTTCGAAATCAATGTAAACAATTGCAATTTTTCATTAAAAACAGCATCACGTTCACTTTTCATTTCATTGTATTTATTAATTATACTGTTTAACATCTCTCTGACACCGCTATTTATTGTTTTATGCTTTATTTTAATCTAAATGCGCCAAAACATTCACAAATATGGTCATAAGTTACAAAACAAGAAGTGACATTTGCTGCAGTGTTACCAGTTTATAAAAACGTAAAATTGTCACTCTCAGCTTTCATTACACAGACTCTAGCTGCCAATGTTAAGTTGAAAACTATCGTCAAATTGGTATAAGTTTTATAGAAGACGTTACTTTGCGCTTCCGCCTGGAATTGATTGCCCGTTACTATGTCTCACTGCAACAAAAAGTGTTTTTTACTAAAACAGTAATAGTAGAGGTCAATTAATTCCAGGCGGAAGTGCAAAGTAACGTATAACATTTAATGATCGATTTCGGCAAAGTAACGCCTTATTCAAATACCTGTTGGTGTTTTTCAACAGCAGCACTCGAGAGTCAGTCTCCTCCAGATTTAGCGTGTTTACCACCTTAGATCACAACGTAAAAGTATAAAAAAAAATTACAAGAGTTGGAAACTTTGGCCAAAGTTTCTTCAATCTTGCGATTATATTCGCTATAAATATATTAAATAAGAGTTTACGCATAAATTATTCAAACCTGATCGTCTGAAGGCAACCGGGCTGTTCACTTGGGGCATAATCGTTGACCTATTACGAGTGTTGTATAATAGTACTTTCACCTATACAAGAAAGTAGGTTTTCATGTTATACTTGCGCCGATGGGATACCAAAATGTTTTTTTAATATGTAAAGGTTGTAGAAATTGTAGTGTAGGTAAACATGAAAGATGGTTTCCGTCGCCGAAGCAAATTGCTTGCACTCCTTTTTTAGATAGATATCTTTATTTTTCACATCCTCGCGTTCGGAAAATAAAGCATTCTGATTTTTATAAATGGATATACTCGTGTTTCTTAAACATTCTAACTTAACAGATCCTTAATTGTTTCAGAATTTAAGTTTACTATTCATTTAATATTAGATTTATATCTTAGATCTCAGTGATTACTGCTAAGTGTTACCTTTGCTATAGCAATTCTTAGTTATGTTTCGTAGCTATTTCATTTAACGGCTAAATACGACAATGTTTATTATTATTAAGTACTGTATTCAATTACTTTGGTTATTATAATAAAAAACATTTATCGCGCGCGAAATAAAATTAGCATTTCGTACTAAGTCTGGTAAGAAAAATAGCAATAATTTTCTTTTTGTATTAACTCACTAACCTTTTTTGTTGTTATTTTATATATATTTTATTACAATTAGATCGAGGACTAGTCTGCAATTATGACTTCTTAACTCGAAGATCGACGTCATCAAGAGGAAAAAAAATTAAGCCGTCACGGTACGCCTGGCAGGTGTGAAACATCGAAATTGTTCGAATCAAATTACAATATAAGTATGCGAGTTACTAGCCTCTGCCCGCGACTTCCTTCCCGTGGAATAGTTACTTTGGGCTAACGCTAACACGAGGAAGCTCTCAAGAGGACAAAAACACCGATTTTGAAATATTCTTTATTGGTGCTCCGTTCTTATTGGTCTTAGCGTGATGATATATAGCCTATAACCTTCCTCGATAAATGAGCTATATAACACTGAAAGAATTATTCAAATCGGACCAGTAGTTCCTGAGATTACCCCCTACAACGTCACAAACTTTACCTCTTTATAATATTATAATATAGATTCCAGAATAAGTTTATATATATGTATATATAAACTTATTCTAGTATATATACGTACGCATATATAAGTATTGAGATATCAATGCTCTGCCCAAACTACCGAGACCACATTTTTAGAATAAAAAGGAAGGACTTTTAAAAGAACATTAAATAACCTTGTGTAATTTATATTAAGTTCTATGTAATTAAATAGTTGTATAGACACATAGCTCGCAATACCCACCTTAAAAAAACTTGTGTAATTTATATTAAGTTCTATGTAATTAAATAGTTGTATAGACAAATAGCTCGCTATACCCACCTTATAAGATTTTAATCTTGCTTTATTTCTGTATTTGTGAAGATATGCAACAAAAACCAAAAGATATTTCTTAATACAAGACTGACCTAAATCGCATGAATTTTCAGTGAGCTTAGCAATTAACAACAATAAATACAGCCTATAATTTCAAATCAACTCGCATGCAGGCATAATTATTCTATTTTAATAAATTATTTATAGAATATTCAAACATGAGACGTTCTAAAATAATCTTAAATAAAGCCTAAAAGACGACTATCTAGTGGCCTTAATAAATTTTAAAAGAAGAATTGTTTCTGCTTGGGGAACTCCCAGTGAATGTGGCCAGTATTAATGTTTTTGGAATCCTCAGTAAGATCAATAGGATTGGAATGTTTTGACTATTCAGTTTTCAAAAAATGTATATAATGTTAAAATGTACTGTTCTCGTCTCTAAACTGATTTGATAACAAAAAGACTGTTTTTCCACCGACGTTTTAAGAAATAATCGCTATGTGTATTGTAGTCTTGACGTACTAAATTATAGTATAATCTAGGGATGGCGATTTGAGATCGATGTATCGAAATGTGATTTTTAGACATAGAAACACGATTATATTAATCGATATTAAAATTCGAATGATTTCTGTCACTTTAAAATCGTGATTTGATCTTCTTCTATTTAGACAAAAATAAAATCATTTTAAAAAACGTTTATCGCAAAGAATCGCCATACCTATGATCACCACAGCTTTAGTTATTCCCCAATCTATCCCAAGAAGAAGTTATTACTTATCCCAACGAGTCGCGTTCATTACCTAACTTGCTTAGTACAGAACGTGACACAAAATGAACCGCTTTACAGTTGTGGTCTTTGGAATGCAAATTGACTGTAATTTTGTAAAAAGTTCAAAGAAAAATAAGTGCGTCTGGACTACAAGAATTGTATATAGGAATCTTTTTATACATTTATTCCTAAGTACTTAATAATTTTATAATTGTATTTTGTCGACCCTAGTGCCTTAGATTTATTAGTATATACAATGAATGCCCATCTCTTTCCAAAATGCATTTAGAAAGAGACGGATATTTTAAGATTGCTCTCTAAAGGAAGTTGTTGAACAAGAAACTAAGAATCAAGGATACGAAGGAAATGAAAAGGGTTTGTGAAGATATTAAATATATTTTTTGTAAAAGAGAATTTCTGGATGGGCATTATCGTTGTAGCAAATTTTTATGGAATATTTAAGATTTCCAGTCTATATACACCGAGAACGAAGTTAAAATTTTGCCGTCCATAAGGTTTTTGTTGTTGTTTTTTATGGTCTTACATATGCAAAATATGAAGATCTTGAAAAATAACGTAAAATATTAGAAACGGTTAAAATTGGATTTTAATATGTAACGACACATTTTTGTCCTTTTCACTCTCATGCAATTTTACTCCTAATATTTCTCGTTTGAAATATTGATCGGAATTAGCACGTGTTCTTATATGTGTAGCGTATGAAAAGGACAATGATACGTCTGGGACATAGGCGTGAAAGAGAAGGGAAATCGACTGAATTTTACTATTCCATTGTAGAAAGTTTAAATATACAAATACTTGCCCCTTATTGGTCAGTACATGTACTCAGTGATAAGGTGAATTCATTTGCTTGCTTGTGATTGGTCCAGCGAGATTGACGTTTACTCAAGGTCACAAATTTAACCAATCAGAGGATAGGAACGATCTGTTTATAAGCTCATTGTTTAGATAGTATATGTTAATACAAACAAGTTAACCTTTACAAAAATGGTTGGTTGTATTGTGAATATGCATATGTGGAAAAATGCACAGGATGCTGCATCTCGTATATTTTTAATCTTTGATGTTTAAACACGGTATACAGTATTTGTAGAAGACTGCATATAATTTTGTAAATTTTGATCTCTTTTTTTTATTCTGTGGATATACAAAATCATTGTATTAATAAACATATTAAATTTTCTTTGTGTTTTATTAAACACTAGCTGATACACATGATTTTTTATATTTTTAGGAAACAAAAGAAACGGGTGGGTCACCTGATGTTAAATTATCACCACCGTCCATAGACACTTGCAACAACAAGGGAGTTGCAAGTGCGTTGCCAGCCTGTTTGGAGGAGGGGGAGTGGGGTTTGGAGGGGAGGGGAGTGCAGGTGGGTGACCGGCACTCTCACTGACCGAACGAAAGGCAACAATGCAAATACTGTTACTTCACGTCGGTTTTCTGTGGGTCGGGTGGTGCTACCCCGGGCGAGCCGACCCAATCATGCTGAAACCAATAATAGCTTCAGCGTGATAGAGCCTAACCTACACAAACTTTGTCAGCCTTGTTTATTACCATAAACGGTACTTCCGTATTATCGCCACAGCAATGCGCACGCCGACCGCTGCCATTTAATCGAACCGAGACGAGACAATTCAGAAAAATGAATAGTTCACTTATTAAATACTATGATAAAAAAACAATAACATTATAAATCGATTTTTGTATGAATATTTTCAGATTTACAATTGAGTAGTACATTATTTTGACGCATCTCATAAGGCTTAACCAGCGTTACCAATGTAAGCGTTCAAAAACTTACGGCTATACGGGAACGTATACAGAGAGGGAGATAGATGAGATTTATTTCCTCCCCCCCATAATTTAATTTTCCCTACTAATCCCTAATTTAATTTTGGCAATGATATACTACTGGTACATCTATTTATTTACATACCCCTATGCCTTATTGTTATATCCATGTTTCTATTTAGCATATTTTTATTTGTTCTGTCATTTAACCTTCCGTAACTGGACAATTAACCATTATATCACGATTTATTTGTATCACGTAAAATGAGTACTCGAAAACGCGCTCTCGTGTTGTTAAATAAGACTGAGTATTAATTGAGTTGGAATTTGTGGGACTACCCAAAATCATGGGTAATATGCCACGCCTACTTAGCACTTCCACTCATCTCTTTCTTCCGTGGTCGTACTCAAGTATACATGCCCTGACGTATATAGCTAGTGTAAGTAGACACACATAAGAATAGAAAAACTATAAAAATTACTGTCCCGTGTAAGTGATAGAGAATATTAGAGGATCTACCTTGCTCTTTAGCTTTGAAGGGAGCTTTACGAATTTGTTGAGAGATGAGAGACCATATATTTAAGTAATAACCTGTAAAAATTTAAATACCTGTAAAAGGATAACTATTTTGCCAAATATAACAATCCTCTGTCAATGATTTTTCCCTATTTCTGTGACAACTAGCATTACCGAGCGATCTTTCTTTACGTTTCGCCGGTTGTAGACATCTTCAACTGGAAGATGGATTAAGATCAAATCTTCAAATGGACTAGCCTTAATTAATATCTATCAAGATATTATTTCAATGCTGATTTTCAATGGGAAATATGTCATTCATTTATTTAATTTATAGTTATTGCTGCATATCACTGAAAATTAATTAATCCTAAAAAGCAAAGAGCACACTCCTTGCCTGTCTCATCCTTGTGCTCCGTGCAAAAATAAATCCTTGATCAACAATTACACTTAAACGTGAACATAGTAAAGAATATGACGTGAGAAGCATTGTTTTTTCCTTCACTATTACAAATAACAAACAATTAATTATTTGTGTCGGAACGAAGTGCCTGTGGATTCCACGCTTTCAACTGATAGGTTTCTACAAATTCACCGTTGCGTGTATGCCCTCTGCCCAGCTCTGGTATACTGATAATGTATGGTCAAATATATTATGGTGGATGTTATTTTACACTTCCCCCTGAAATTTAATGGCCACTGTCACGTCTTAAGAACAAAGTTTGTGAAACAACAAAAAGTGATTATAAAGTCGTTTGCCGATTGTTAAATCTGTCATCGATTGACAATGTTGGTATGTAATGGTATTTTTTTTTTAATATGGTAAAAAGAAGATTTAAAAAACATATAATTAATTAAAATATTTTGCAGATTTACATGTAACCAGTATAATCGAATATACGTGTTTAGCTCCGTCACGGAGCATATTCTGTACAATTAAAAAAAATGTAAAAAGCAAAGACTAATCATAAAACTACTTCTTGGCTATCCCCTGCTGGATGTTAAAATGTTACGAGCCTATTTGTTTTAAATATTACAGAAAACAATAACCACACTCCACAGTCGTGAAATACTTTTTTTTACATAGAATGGTCTTGATTTTCGTGTCAAAATTGACAGTTCTCTTCTTTTTTTTCGGTACGACCTCTGCTTATATAGGCAATTTCGCCAATGTCAAGTGAGACAAATACATGTTTTGCTCTCAATTGTCAAACATTCAGTGTAACGTAGAATAATAAATATCAACATGTCAGCATAGACAAAACACCAAAGTACCATACCCCATGTACTGTGTTATGAGTATCACTGAAATAATATACAATAATATATTGGAAATATATATTGCATAGTTATATAAGTATAATTATGGTATATATATATGTATAACTTTACACTTTGCAACTAAGTTTCTTTTCCTTAGTTATCTTTGAAATTACCACAAACATCTTTTTTATTTAGTCCTGTGAAAATGTAAAGGCCCTGCAGAACGAACAGTGTAGACAGTCCAAAAAAAGATTATTGTTCCTACTAAAGAAACTTATAATGAATTTTTATTGTTTAAACTCATTAAAATAACATGTGCTTATAATATTACGTAATATGTATTACAAATATCTACATTAATTAATGCTTTTGTTTAAATATATTTTTCTTTCTATTAACAAAATATTAAATTCGTTCACCAATTTTAAATTTTAATAATTCTTTCTATGAATTAATTAATCTAACTTGATTTGCCATTGAGTTCGCCTAGAAATAAAACGTGGAAAATAATTGACATGTTTGAAAATCGATACAGTATTTACTATGCGTAATGTTAATATATAAATGTATATGAAAAGAATCACTTTTTTCATTTAATGTCATTATGATTTAAAAGTTATAAAAACGTATACGAAAAAGTACCAATGATTTTATTGAAATTATTGGAAATAGAAAGTATCTAAATTTCACGTGAAAAGCTGTGTAGTATAATCATACTTTACATACAATATCTGCGATCTCAATATTTTGTGTTTTTTTTTTAATTTTACTTGCGTTTATTTATTGTTGAGGTAATATATACTTATAAATGTTTAGAAATGTTCACAGGGGGTTACCCTGAAAGTCAAAACTGTCTATAACTTAACAGGCAACACTGATTGGTACAGTTTTTTGCCTGAAGTTACATATTTATTCAGTTTTCTATTAAAACCGTACATCGAGTGCGAATAAAAATGTCGATAAAATCATACAATACGATACCTATAATTGTGAAGCGGGAAACTGATAGAAGACGGCCTCCGTTAATAAAAATAAATCAGTCACTTTACAAGGAGGACGTACTTTATGACGCGAACGGTGATTCCTTCCTCGGGGAAGGCCATGTGAGAATAGTAAATAAACTGAACAGATTTACTCAAAGCAGTCGGACAATAGCCAAGTGTGAGACGAAAAGTGCAGTTATAGAAAAAACATCCGATAATATAACTAAATTGATTGGTCAGAAACACTACGACCTCCTTATATCGGCCTTGTGTTCAGTTCTAAGTCATGAATTAAAAATCCGTGGTATATACTCGCTTCTAACGCCACAGAGGAAGACTAGTGACTCGTCGACGCAGACTGATTCATCTCAAAGTATAAAAAGGTTCGTGGACACTTCAAGTCAGACGGACGAAACTCGAGTTAACTTTCCGCCAGCAAGAAAACAGAAGAAGCGTCTGAAACGCCAAGTTGCAACGCCGTACGTAATTAATGAGAAAAAAGATGAAATTAAAAAGCTCGTGATAAATCCTAGCGACTACAAAGCTTTGAGCAGACGTCGTGACTCTTATGAGGAATGTAAACAATATTTCGAAGAGAATTCTAATGATAGCATAGGTAAGTTATCGTCATTCTCTGTTGAGAGTACACATTCGATATTGCATAATCCATTATCAATACTGGAGAATGTTGATAAGTATACAAAATGTTCTACACCTTCATTAATTATTAATACGAGTTTGCACACTGAAGAGAATCAATCTACTGTTAATATGCCACCGCTATGTGTAGTGCATGTACATAACCCAGAGCAGGATAATGCCAAAACGAAATACCATGAGTTCTTCAGTGCCGATGAACAGAAGAAAATGTTATTAAAAAATGCACTCGAGGAATGGAAACGTTGCAATATTCAGGATGAGGATGGAAATCTGTGAGTATCATTTTTATTTTGTTTTTAACTAGCCTCTACCCATGACTTTGTCTGTATGGAATAGTTACTTTCGGCTAACGCTGACACGCAGAGGAACCTTTCAAGAGGAAAATGTACCCCGATTTTGAAACATTCTTCATTGGTGCTCTGCTGTTATTGGGCTTAGAGTGATGATATATAGCCTATAAGCTTCCTAATGAATTTTCCAAATGGGACCAGTAGTTCCTGAGTTTACTCTTTACAACATCACAAACTTTACCTCTTTATAATATTAGTATAGGTAAGTAAGATCCTCCAATGAAAGTTGCGGCGGACTAGTGGCTTAACCTGTGGAATATCATTCCGATGTCTGCAGGTTCAGACCTCTGCATGTACCAACAAATTTTTCCAAATTAGCATACATTTACTTGGGCCTTTTTTAACAATTTTATTTGGTTTTATATGTCCATAATTTTTTTTATCCACCTACATACACAGAGATAAACCACTGTGCACGGGGTTACTGTTCCAGGAAGATACATTATGTATTTAGATAAATTTGACCTATTTAAAAAACTTATTTTTTTTTAAATGGTTTATTTTGGAATTTTTCGATATTTTCGAAATTCCCTTTAAGGGCACACCAAAAATACCCTTCATTGACTAATTTAAATTTGTAACATTATCCGCTGACAATGAAGGAAAACATTATGAGGAAACCTGAACCCAAGTAATGTTCTTGTAGTCTATTGTATGTGGGGAAAACATACAATTATAGATTTCTCAGAGTTTGAAATCGCCAATATGTTTTGGGCAGTCCGGGGCTTAAGTTTCATCATTATTCAAAACACAATTACCAATAAATTACTAAGGCAGCAATTATTTCTTATCAAATTTCAACAAATATAGATAAAAACCTGGGTATTTTACAATGTACATGTAGCAGGAAAAAAAATACATATTCCTGTTGTGTGATACAAAGCTATAATTATATATAAATTATATAAATATTTCGTTTTTCAAATAAAATTGTAACTATATATATATATATGTTTTGTAGGTTTTTTCAAAATAATGAAATAACCGTATTATTATTTTTTTCGACCTCACTACGCTATTGACCAAGCAAGGTCTTAACAGCTTCACCGGACTTCTAAGGCGAGCGCTTAAGGCACTCAGCCGATTTTATTTTGACAACTAGCTCAAGGGTGCACGGCTCACCTCGGCTTTGGTTGTTGCCTGATACATGCAATTCGCGACCTATCTGAATGAGTTGTTGAACCATATATGTGTACCAAGCATACATGCCGCAGCAACTCTTATATATTTCGTATCGGATAATATTCTAAACTATTTCAGTTTGATAAGGGAAAAAAATAATAATAAAACCCTTCCACTTGCATGTGTATGCGTGCACGTGTGTGGAAGTGATATGTGTAATGTTGTCGCAGTGATGTAAGGTTTTGTGTCACTGTATCGCGCGAGCAGCGTAC
>MU160358.1:46635-83930 GCA_015888305.1 Antheraea pernyi | reverse complement strand
AGCGTGGCTCTACCACCTATATATTATTATGTAGACATTATTTTAATTTCTTCTTAGCTCTTTCTTAGCCTGGTGAAATCGTAGCAAGGTGGTAGGGCTTTTTCTAAGCCTGCTCCTGCTAGCTAGCTACCATCCTCGAGTTGAAAATCTGTCGCCGAACACATGTTGGCGTGTCCCGGCAGTTGCACTTCAGACACTACCCCCTTCGATGTTTAGTATCTTAGACCACATTGACTTTTAACACCAGATAAGAATGTGGTCTAATGTTACACCTTTAAAATATAAAAAAAGTCATTGATTTTATTGGGTAACCTGTATAATTGTAGACTGTCCAGAACTGTTATCTAAAGTTCAGTTATGTGCGCCCACAAGTGTATTAAGAATACCCAAACTGTTATATGTATCACTGGTAAGGACAATATACAGACAAAATGAGTTTCTCATACGAGCATATAAATATTTTAATTCTTTAGGTAATAATTTAGATTTGGTACTTTCGTATTAAATGCACCGCGCTGTATTTTTTATTGATACAGGATACGTATTTCTTATAGGCACTCACCTCTCAAACCTTTTAACTTTTGCGGTTTGTGGATTACCGTGTGAAATGAATCGCACGGTCCGTAATATATTTTTACGTAATTAAAAGACATCTAATTCACTACTTACATAGTCAATGAATACTGTTTGAAATTTCATAAAATAGTTTCAGTCTTAACGATTCGACATTTTAGTAGCAAATGACGTACGGTACTAGATACTTTTTTCTAACTTTACAAATAAATAATCAAGAAGGTTATATTTTACGTAAATACTTCATATTTTTAACATCACAATTGAATGGATTTACATTTTACGTTTATAATAATTTAATAACACATATGAAAATTATAAAAGACAAAATATTATATAAACATAATAAATAAAATAAGTATATTTTTATACGCTCCTTTAAAAAATGTTATCTAATGTTTTTCACTTGAAGTCTATATAAGAATAAAATATTAAAAACCAGACCTATAGAACAGATATACAATTTAAAACACACAGATTAAACTGTGGAAAATAGAACTACAAATATTATCTTGAATTATGGATGGACTTTATTTTAATGTATAATTATTATTAATTATAGTTTTTATTAAACTACTACAATGTTTTGTTTTTCCTCGGTTTTATTATTACAGGTAATCCTCCTTTTATGGACTGCACGACGTTCAGTGCATGGTTAACTTCTATTTCTCGCTGAGAAGAGGATGCTGGTGTGATTGTGAACTTTTGCAGAATCGCCGCTAATCCAGCTAGAGATTGCATTTCACCCAAACGGGCTCCTGAAAGTAAAGCATTAGTGTTAATAGTTTTGAGCAATTGACAGTAACTAATCAGGATCCAAAGTAAGACTCAGTGGAGCCGGAAGATGACCACAGGAAAGTTTTGGTGTAGCTAACCTTATTATGTATGTAATAAATCTATATTTAAATTAAAACATTGTATTAAAACTCACCTATGCATGATCTTGGACCCTCACCAAACGGTAGATATGTGTAACTGTGTTGGTTTCTTATAGATTCATTAGTAAATCTTTGTGGTCTAAACTCTTTAGGATTGTCAAAATATTGTTCGTCATTTTGTATTGCTGCTATTGGAATTATGATTTTCACTCCTGCGTCTATAGTGATATTGAGTTCAGGTATTGTATAACGCTTAGCGCATACTCTGTGGAGAACACCTAAAGAGGGGAATATTCTCATTGCCTCTTTAAAAGCCATGCTCAGCAATTTCATTTCGGAAATTGCATCGTAACATAATTTATTGTTATACTTTGCTAATACGTTATCTATTTCTTCTTGTACCTCACGTTGAATATCCTGATTGTAAGCGAGTTCATGTAGAGTGTAACTGGTTGCAGTTGAAGATGTTTCAAACCCAGCCGCGAAGAATAAAAAAACTTGTCCAATCATACATTTCTGGTCCATTTCCATTTCGATAAGTTTCGGCGATCCGTCGGGGTTTCTATGTTCGATTGATTCTCCCTTAATTGTTCCTTTAGCTTCTAACTCTAAAAGGAGATCAATGAAATCATTACGACCCGACGGTTTGTTATTCCTTTTTCTTCGGACTGCTTCTAATATTTCCGCAATACCTTCTTCAATTCTTTTATCGCCTACGTAAACAAATTTTCTCAATATTGGGAATAGTTCCCAGAGCATGAATAATATTATATACCGTAAGTTCCGTTTTACGATGATCTTACCAAGTTTCCTGAACAGTGAGTGTTCATTATTGATTGTATCCATCTGAATACCAAAACCACATTCACCGATAAACTCGGTGGTGAAGCGAGCCATCAGATCGCGTACGTCGCATACTTCACCTCGTGTTGCAGTCTCTTCAGCGACGCCTTGTAATTTTTCAGCACATTGCACCACTAAAGGAAACATCGCTTTCAATTTTGCAGTCGTAAACGCTGGCGTGAGCCGCTGCCGCAGTAATTTCCATAAATCACCATCGCATTGGAGTAGATTTGTTAATATTGGTTCTACATCGGGATTTCTACCGATTCCACGTGGATAAAAATACGCGAAGTCCGATGTGAGTATACGTTTTGCTATGTCCAAATCTCTTACGATTAACTCTGGTGTTGTTCCTCTGTAGTAACCGATCACCTTCTCTCCGGGATATTTATTGTACAATTCCACTGATATTTCCGTTACATTTTTAATTCCAAAATGGTTACGGAAATTGTTACCGAACAGTGGCACAGGAGTTTCGTGTTTCACATTTCTCTTCAGCCAGTATCTATGATTTTTGGTTGCGAAAAAATAAAATGTCAAGGATAAAATGAAAATGAAAAACAAAATCATGGCACCATAAAGTGCAGAGAAGACTGAAATTAGACTGAGTTTATATTGTGTCTTATCGTTTATGTACGTGGACTGTACTGATAAAATATACAATATAGTTTATAATGTATATTACGAATATGAACGTATGTTTGTTTGAAAGTTTATTGTTTAACCGTAACGCTGATTTGAGTTGTGTTAGTTTAATTTTATTTTATTTAAGCGCACCGAAGCTTAAATTAATACACATACAAAAAAATACTGCAAGAGTTATGTGGTTTATTTAGGTTCATTTAGGTGGTGAACGAACGCAGAGCGGTTACTATTGAAGCTAATCAGTGCAGTAACAATTTGTAATGCACTAACCATCGGTTCTTCGTAAGTTGTTATTAAGTTGGTATAGGTATACATAAGATAGATTATTAAAGTTAGTAAGTATGCGAATTCCTGTCACTATATAATGTGCCTAATATTTCCTTTTTACAAGTAACGAAATGTATCTTTTGAAAAATCAACTCTCAATAGAATGAAATGAGTAATAAATTAGTAATTAAGTAAGTTAGTAATGGTTTTTAACTTCGATCAACAATAATTTTATGTAAGTAAAGTCGCATGCTTGACTGTATTACTTTAATATAGATAGTAAAAAATGCATAACATACATTATCTTATTTCCACTGAAAAACAATAAGCATTGTTTGATGTAGGTTTATAATATTTGTGAGGTGTGTATTCTCAAGAGTGTAAAAAGAAACTGATTCTAAATGGTCTTTTTATTTACTTATTTATTCAAAGGGATACAAACAGTTAGAAATACTTATTAGTAATTTTAATTGTATTACTTTCAGTTGTTCTTTTCCTTTTGCATCGGAGGTTGAAGAAGTATATGACCTTCACTTATCTTTTTCGTATTGTTGTCTCATTCCCATTTCGCTTTGTCTTTACTCGTTCTATGCTCCTGCTGTTATTATTTAATGGTTTTCGCTACATTCTTATCCTATTTAACTCTTTTTCAGTGGTGTTAATATCAATATTTTAACATGTATCTTTTTTTATATCATAGGAGGCAAACGAACAGGTAGGTCACCTGATGTTAAATGATCATCGCCGTCCATCGACCAGCAACACCAGGAGAGTCGCAAGTGCGTTGCCAACCTGTGTTAGGGTGGAAGGAGGATGAGGAGGGAAGAGGAAGGGGATGTGGGCCTCCGGCGTTCTCACTCACTAAAGGAAACGCAACAATGTAAGCACTGTTACTTCACGTCGGTTTTCTGTGAGAGGGTGGTATTACCCCGGGCGAGCAGACCCATTCATGCTGAAACCAGCAACAACCTCAGCGTCGCTTAACCACCTACAACAACAACTTTTGAAGGTCGTAATTAATATTATAGAGACTGTTTAAACCAGAAAGTTATTTGATAGAAAGATTTATTCCAGATGTCATAGGACGTGCCAGAAATAAATTGTATTGCCTCCGCTAATACTTTTTTTTATAGTAGCATGGCAAAGGGACGGACGGCACTTTGTCTGATGGCACGTGCAGTATAATCAAAAAACAATAGCGAATACCAGAAGACAATAAATACATCGCCAGTTGTTACTGTCATACCTGCATGCGTAAATGTTTTAGATCTTATAAAAAAAGGATCACACTGGCTGGGAAACAGTTCCATAGTTTTACGATAGGACGATTTAGTATAGTTCATTCATAGATTATGATGGATACTGATCGTCATTACCCGCCTTTACTTCAAAATGTAAAGAACAATGCTAGCAAAAAAAAAATGCAAGTTTATATACGTTCTACAAAAATATATCTAACTAGCTAACCGGCTATACTTTGCTGTGGCTCAGTTATTATTACATGTTGATTAAAAATTTAAAAAGAAATTCAATATTAAAACGTGGCGCCATCTATGAGATATCTATAACAGTCGGTCCTACAGTTTGCTGTCAAGAAACTAATTTAAAGCGCCATCTGTTCGAGACTCACAAAACTTACAATTAGTAACAATAATCAACATTGACAATCACTTAATGGGTGATTTAAAAATATTAAAGACATCAATCGAAATATAAATTATTCTGTCTCTTAAGTTGGACCAAATTCAACATAACTGCCAACGTTTCATGAAGATGGGTTGAGTAGTTTCAAAGTTCATCGTGGACCAAACATCATGACATTGGATATTTAGATATTCTATATAAATAAAATTAAAGAGGTCTGCTGCTGTGGACTTGTCATTTATCTTAAAAGGAAAGTTTTAAGAAACTAGTATTTTTATAAGTACTATGCGTTCATGATTTATGTCTTGCCGTGGAGAATTAGGAAAAGCGGTATAGTGTGTATACGTGGGAGCGAGGAGGTAAACAGATAACTTTGTTTAGAAAGTAATTTTGTAGGCAAAGTATATTGTTGCTTATATATTTTTTAATGTTTTTTTTTCTCTGTACATAAATTATGTTGTTAAGATAATAAGCAACTCAGATGAAGTCGCGGGTATTCGTTAGTTTCCAACTAATAAGTGGTAAGTTCAGCAAATATCTTACAATTGTAAACGTCACTCGTATTCTTGCATCAAAATTGGGAGAAAACAACACGAATATTTTTCGAATGTTTCATAAATTACAACAACAAAACGGGCGTTTATGATTGAGCATTATGATAATGTTAGAAATTGTGTTGGCATGGAATGGCAATGGAATGTTTGCCGTATGGTGCCGGCAGAGTAGAATAGCACCACCCTATATCTTCCCGTGGGTATCGTAAAAGGCGATTAAGGGAGTGTGAGATAGTACTGACCCCTTGTACTTTCCCACTGTGATAATTTACCATCTGTCTCAGTCCTTCTCCGGTTGTAACGGTTTCCGTTCCACTGGGTCCAGAAGAACAAGGACGAATATGTGCACCTGTGTCTTGCGCGTACACGTGTGCACCTTAATATCCTACGCATATGACCCCTTCTACTATCATTATGAGAACGGTGTACTTACGTGCCCTCAGTGTGCACGAAGTTTCGCCGCGAAGATAGGCTACATAAGCCATCTTCGAGTGCAACAGCGCCATTTCTAAGTTTAGGGGTCAAAGTGGTCGCTATGGCCGAAATCGGTCGGAACAATCATACCATATCAATGTTGGAAAATTTTCTACTCACTTTAATTTTGTTTATCGTTATGATAGAAGACCAGTATTTAAAAAAATACTCTGTTCTTCAACATCATAATAAACACATTTTATCTAAACAAATGAAATAATTACATTACTCTTTATGTTTTTTTTTCATTATTTAAATATCTCACCTTAACATATTTCTTTATCTTGTATATTGTTAATATAATCTACCTATTGTCATAATAAAACAATACATTCACATAATATATTGCATGGACGTACTGCGTAGAATTTGATAAAATTGTAAACATTTAGCAAAATATTTAGAACATTCTATAAATTAAAAGTAAACTCGCTTATACCTGCTACTAAAGAAGCCTGTACGCTACAATATTTTTATTCTAATGCTTATTTTAATAAGATAAATAATTATCAGCTTATTGTTTACAATTCCACATTATAATTATTAATAACTTTAATGATATAGATGTCTTCCTAATAAGATCTTAGATTATAAACGTATTACGTAAAGAGTTCCATAATACAATTTCTTGCGGAACAGACAAGCGTTTATTTTTTGTATAGTCACAAAATCTTAATTATAATAATGGTAAATGTATATTAAATGTAATGTAAATGTAAAACTTTAAACAACAATTTAAGTTATTGTTTCATTCGTTCCTTATACAGTGTAAGTGAGCACTGAGGTAGTTATATTGTGGGTTACGGTTCCAAATATGGTGCTGATGACAAATCTCATTTGGCACGCTGTTAGTATTTATATATCTAATGTATACGTTACATGTTACTTTTAGTGGCGTGCGCGTCGTACTTACAATTGTCTTTAAAGAACATTTCTATAATTGTACATAGTCTCACAATTTTATAATTCTTTAATACGATTTCAAAAATACTGCGGGTACAGCTAGTATATAATAAAAATGTTAATTTAATTGTATGTTCTATGAAATACCTATTACAATGTTAATATATGGATGTACAAAATTATTCTAAAGTGTGAATAACTTGTTAATTGGATATGCTTTTTATTATAAATCGTTACATTGTTTTGTGTTTCCTCGGTGTTATTGTAACAGGTAAACCTCCTTTTATTGATTGCACGACGTTCATTGCGTGGTCGACTTCTATTTCTCGGCGAGAGGAAGGTGCTGGTGAGACGGTGAACTTTTGCAGAATTGCAGCGAGTCCAGCTAGAGACTGCATTTCACCGAGACGAGCTCCTGAATTAAGAACGCGTATATTAGTAACTTCTAGAAAATATATATTATTAAAGCTAGATATATGAAATTTTATTATGGCTTTGCGATAATAAAGATAATAATATTTATGATCTTGATAAGAGCAACTTGTTTTGAAATATCTGTATGCATTCTACAAATTTATAAAAGAAGTAATTTTAGATAATTATTTCATGGATATGAAAATGTTACCTTTTGTCTTTGTTATTATTACATTCTACTTCGCGATTGACAGTTATTTAATGTTATTATAAAGAATAATCTCTCATGTGGAACATACTACAGTGCCGTGTAGATGGAAATCAAGTGAATATATATATTTTTATGAATAGTTGATTGACATTAGCTGATCAGTTTCTCTTAATGTAGTAGGATAGGGGTCACAGCAAGATTTTGGTGGCCTATTTAAGGTTAAATATTAAGCATTTCATATTAACACTCACCTATACACGACCTTGGACCCTCACCAAACGGTAGATATGCATAATTGTGTTGTTTCCTTATGGATTCATCAGTAAACCTTTGCGGTCTAAATTCTTTAGGATTATCAAAATATTGCTCGTCATTTTGTATTGCTGCAATTGGAATTATGATTTTCACTCCCGGATCTATTGTGATATTGAGGTCAGGTATCGTATAACGCTTAGCACATACTCTGTGGAGAACACCCAAAGATGGGAATATTCTCATTGCCTCTTTAAAAGCCATGCTCAGCAATTTCATTTCGGAAATTGCATCGTAACATAATTTATTGTTATACTTTGCTAATACGTTATCTATTTCTTCTTGTACCTCACGTTGAATATCCTGATTGTAAGCGAGTTCATGTAGAGTGTAACTGGTTGCAGTTGAAGATGTTTCAAAACCAGCCGCGAAGAATAAAAAAACTTGTCCAATCATACATTTCTGGTCCATTTCCATTTCGATAAGTTTCGGCGATCCGTCGGGGTTTTTCATGCAACGTGTAACTGGTTGCAGTTGAAGATGTTTCAAAACCGGCCGCGAAGAATACAAAAACTTGTCCAATCATACATTTGTGGTCCATTTCCATTTCGATAAGTTTCGGTGATCCATCGAGGTTTCTATGCTCGATAGATTCTCCCTTAATTGTTCCTTTAACTTCCAATTCCAAAAGGAGATCTATGAAATCATTACGACCGGATGGTTTGTTATTTCTTTTTCTTCGAACTCCTTCTAATATTTCTGTGATACCATCTTCAATTCTTTTATCACTAATATAAATAAATTTTCTCAAAAGTGGGAACAGTTCCCAGAGCATGAATAATATAATATGCCGTAAGGTGCGTTTCGTAATGATCTTTCCAAGTTCTCTGAACAGTGAATGTTCATCGTTGATGGTATCCATTTGAATCCCAAAACCACATGCGCCAATAAACTCGGTCGTGAAGCGAGCCATCAGCTCTCTTACGTCGCAAACTTCACCTCGTGTCGCGGTCTCTTCAGCGACACCTTGTAATTTTTCAGCACATTGCACCACTAAAGGGAACATCGCTTTCAATTTCGCAGTTGTAAACGCCGGTGTAAGTCGCTGCCGCAATAATTTCCAAAGATCACCATCGCAATGAAATAGATTTTTAAATATTGGTTCTACTTCGGGATTTCTACCGACTCCACGTGGATAGAAGTACGCGAAGTCTGCTGTGAGTATAGATCTAACTATATCCAAATCTCTTACGATTAACTCCGGTGTTGTTCCTCTGTAGTATCCGACAACTTTTTCCTCTGGATATTGATTGTATATTTCCACCGATACTTCGGTTATATTTTTAAATCCGAACTGATTACGAAAGTTGTTACCGAACAATGGCAGTGGAGTTTTGTGTTTCACATTTCTTTTCAACCAGTACCGATGATTTTTGGTTGAGAATATATAAAATGTTATCAAAAAAATAAAAATTAGCAACAAAATCATGATTCACTTGGCTTCTTATAAGATTGAAATTAGCACTGGTCTTTCTTTACTTGAAAATTTGAATTTATTGCGCCTTATCTTTTATACAAGTAGGTAACAATACTGATAAAAATATATAAATATTCATAATATTTATTATCTATCCATATTAATATATACGTACATCATTATTATTATTACATAGTATAAAACAAAGTCCCTTATCGCGTCTGTCTGTCTGTCTGTTCACGATAAACTCAAAAACTACCAAACGGATATTCATGCGGTTTTCACCAGTGATAGAGTGATTCACGAGGAACGTTTTAGTATATAATTTGTTAAGGATTTTTTCATAATCAGGGCGGGAAAACGTCTGCCGGGCCCGCTAGTGTATTATAAATGTGATAGTATGTTTAAATATTTGTCCTTGAAATATGCTTGAAAAGCTGCCTAGATTCAAAACTTATCTGAAGTGAATTATCTTAGAGTAAATGGGAGTTTAGTATATTTGAGATCGATAGGCTTCAAGACGGGTTGACCGATCACCATGAGAATTGGCGAAGTTGAGTGTTTTTTGATGGAAATGGCTTTTATGATATACATATATAACTGGCTACCAAATAATGCTAGCCTGTGTTTTATTGTTTTTAATTTTATATGTGGTAATTTTAAGGGATACAGTGACGAGTGACTGTCTGAATACCAGCCTAGCATATAAGACCATTAATTATTACTACAGCTTAAAGTTTAAACTCAGCGACGCGTTTATAGTATTGTGGGGTCGTGAATGATACCACACATTTACATAAAAAAACAATGTTTATTGCAATGACGACAAATGTACACGTAAAAAATATTATTATGACTATGACGTATCACTTTTTGCGAGCCCGTGGGAGTGCGTAGGCGCAACCTCTCGGCGTAAGAGGTGCGGAGTGACTGGCGCTCCGGGCAAAACCGATCACACACGAAGCGCGACGCGGAGCGCAGCCGACCGATCCTGAGCTGTCGCGAGTTTCACTACAGTATATTTATTGTTAGAATTGAAAATGGCGGGGTGGTAGGGTATTACAGCCTGACTGGGTCGCAGCCATCATGTATATGGCAAAAAAGCCCGTCATAGTGATTTGCTTCTGCGGGTCGCGTTTTGGGATCAGCCTATGCATATCCAGCTATTCGCAGGCCGGCATGACAGCGGCGACCGGCGATGGATAGCGTGTCACTCGGTGGTCGCCATTGTTTTTGGACTGTACTGTGCTTACCATCAGGCATAGTGCCGTCACTTTGCCACGCTACAATAAAAAGAAAAAAGTATTTTATAATATGGCCTCAAGTTTCATGCCATGATCACCGACCCTGGGATGATAATATGTAACGAGAAGGAACGATTCGTACCCCCCGATTTTTTAAACGGATTGTGCTGGCGCCCACACCTTTGAAACCACCAATCACCCTACTGTGGACGGGTGATTAATCCACTCCCACACACCTGCCGCGGCCCCCTGTTGCTTTATGTCAAGCCTAGGTTTGAGGTCGTGGAGTGACACCCTCGAGTAAGTTGCTAGCATGATAGTTTAATCACTAACTGACAAAACTTTAAACATGTTCACATACGGAGTTGGTCCATGGGTTTTGTGAGGTTGTTATTAATTTTTTCTTTTTTTATGGTTAGATAGCCTTAGCAAAACTTATCAGATTCGAAATACATGTACGCATTCCTGTGGTACTTGTGACGCGTTTGTGGTTCATCAATGTATAAATTAAACATGTATGTTTAGCTTAGTTTTTATGAATAGTTTAACTCGAATCGCGATATTGCTGGTAGTCCGGTGAAACTGTTAAGACCTTGCTTGGTCAATAGCGTAGTCAGTTCAAAATAAAAAAAGAAAAAAAAGCGATGTTGCTGGCATATGCAGAGCTCTAGCCACTTTGGCACCCTTGCGCTTGTTGACAAGTTTTTGAAAATATAATTTTACGATGAGTCATTAAAATTTTTATGTACGTTCCTTCACTATTTGAAATGACTAAAATTAAAAGCGGTTGACTTTCTTTTTTAAATACTTATTTATAATTGCATTTTTAGCCCTTTCTTAAATTAACCCGTAAAAAGTAAAATAGAGAATAAACAATATGGTCGAAATAGGTGGAATGTCAATTCGATAGCCGCAGGTTCAGACCTCGGTATAACATATAACTGCAGTAGGTGTCTTATTGATAATGTTATAAATTAATAATTGTACATGAACAAGTCCGCAGCGCTTGCTTGCATTACTTTGATATAGATATGAGTACTAAACAAATGCATCAAGTTCATTACTATCTTATCTGAATTGAAATGAATTAGTTACGGTTTGTGTACATTAACAGTAGATTAACTGCACTCTGCGGTTTCAGTCCCATTTCATTTATCAAACTTAAGGCTTCAAATAATGCGACACCAGCACTAAAACTTCTTTATATAGTACCCTGTTGTGGATTGTAAAACCTTAGACTGGGCATAAAGAATATAGAGACATGTCATTGGTGATTAGAGGAATATAGAGAATGTTTGTACATGCAGGGAAGTAAAAATAATAAATGAACTGATTACTGGATAATGCTTTATTATATTACATACATAATGGACGCAGCTTGATGTAAAATAGCTTAGAATCTTTCTTGTAAGATTTTAAGATATTAATTTAAATATAAGATTCTAATCTGATGGCTAGTTGAAAAGTTTAGGCAAACGAAAGAAATACATCTTGATCAATGTAATATATACTAATACTAGCGAGCCCAGCGGATGTTTCCCGTCTTGCTATTAAAAAAATCATAAAAATTCAACCGCATTGTCACCTACCGGTTCCAATTGAAATTGAATCTAAACTATTCTCGGATCCACTGGAACACGCACACAAAATTTCATTAAAATCGTTTTTTTTATTTATTTTTTCTTTAGGAGGAGTTCAGTGACATACACACGTACAGAAGAAATTTATATATAAAGAGAAGATTACAAAGAGGTACAGTTTGTGAGGTTGTAGGGGGTAATCTCAGGAACTGCTGGTCAGATTTCAAAAATCTTTCGGTGGTTTCAAAATCTTTTTTTTCCTTTTTTTTAGATCTTCCGCTGCATGTTAGTTCGTTAAGTGATGTTTATTGGTTATATTATCAACAACAATTATAAGTTCTTCTGTAATGATATAATAACTGAGCCACAGCAACGCGTGGCCGGGTCTGCTAGTGTTAATATAGATTTTAAGTGTGTATTCTCAAAAAGTTGGAGATAATTATTGGATATATTTTCTAATTTTTGATCGTTAGAAAAGAAAAAAATAGAAATATTTTTTTTTTATTATTTTCAACTGATTTTAATGAAATTTTGTACACGGGAACTGATACATGATATTTTATGGGATTTTTTCTTTCAAACTGTCTACGCTTTTGACCTAGCATGGTCTCAACAGCTTCACCGGACTGCATAAGTTACGACGATAATATGGGAATTAATTTTTACTATATTATAATAATGTTTCATATGAATGAACAGTATACTTGTTCACGACTACATAGTCCGTATCTTATAAGTTTAAAATTAATCCTATCAATATATTCGATGTTATAGTGGGATGGAGCCTTCTCGACTCATGTAGATTATCCTTCCAAAGTGATAGGCTATAAAACGAATTAATAATATTTTAAATAATCTCAAATATGATATTCATAAAACGTTAAAATTGTATTATATCTCAACCGATTCTGATACTCGGGACGTGTATACTATTCCGAAATGAGTATATAAAAGTAGGATAGAAATGAAAACTCAAAACAATGGAATTCAATCAATTATAAATTCAAATCAATATAATTGATATTATTATCTAATATTTTATAATTTGTTAATTGAAATTCTTAATATTAATTTGGTTATCACATCTATTGGCACTCCGAGCTATAATTATAGACATTTTAATACAATTAGTTAATTAATCAAATATATGATGAGGTGCACAAAGTCATTACAAAATGTCAATATTCCATGTACACATTGTGCACTTTTCAAATGTAATTTAAATAAATACGGCAATAAGCATTTTTCCATAGCATTCCATATTAGCAGATACTGTAATCGTTAATAATACTGTCCATAAGGATATAGTCATATTTTCTATTAAATAAAAAAATTAAAAAAACAGAACGGGTAAAGAAGAATTTTTTATGGCATCTTTGTTATACTTGTAATAAAGCCAATAAAATTATATTACAACATGCCTGGAACTTTAACCTACAATATATCACCCTCAGTGCTCACTTAGACTATATAAGAAAGTAATTAAAGTTTTAAGCTATAATAATTATTGAACAATACGTGTTAAATCTTTTATTATATAGATCTAATATGCCTTGTGTGCCTTCTGTATTGGCGATATAATTAAGTTAGCCTTATACGTTGCTATAATCACTGAATTAGTAGATGCAAGCGCGGTAAATAAATCCCTACTATATACCAAACTCAGTGCTCACTAACACTATATAAGAAAGTAATGAAAATTATATGCTATATATTATCGCACAATATATTTTAAATCTTTTATTTTATAGATAGATGTAATATGCCCGTATTGTCGATATAACTTAAATTATTCTTATACGTTGCTATAATAACTGTGTTATGTAGAAGCAAACTTGGTAAATAAAACAATATGGTCGCCAAATTGACCAAAAAGATGATATAATTCATATTACATACAAATATATGACTTTCAATTATGTATATTTATTCTTGGAGTCAGTAAGGCACACGTCTCACGCGGTTGTAACATATTTTTGATCAATTTCACACGGACGAATACATAGGTAGCATCTAATGACTACATAGTGTACCAATTCAAATAAAAAAAGAATCATTAAAATCGGTTCACAATTGACTAAAATATCGATTAACATACATAAAAGAATACATACAACCGAACATAGTAACCTCCTCCTTTTTCGGTTTGTTTGTTTGTTTGTTTGTTTGTTTGTTTGTTTGTTTGTTTGTTTGTTTGTTTGTTTGTTTGTTTGTTTGTTTGTTTGTTTGTTTGTTTGTTTGTTTGTTTGTTTGTTTGTTTGTTTGTTTGTTTGTTTGTTTGTTTGTTTGTTTGTTTGTTTGTTTGTTTGTTTGTTTGTTTGTTTGTTTGTTTGTTTGTTTGTTTGTTTGTTTGTTTGTTTGTTTGTTTGTTTGTTTGTTTGTTTGTTTGTTTGTTTGTTTGTTTGTTTGTTTGTTTGTTTGTTTGTTTGTTTGTTTGTTTGTTTGTTTGTTTGTTTGTTTGTTTGTTTGTTTGTTTGTTTGTTTGTTTGTTTGTTTGTTTGTTTGTTTGTTTGTTTGTTTGTTTGTTTGTTTGTTTGTTTGTTTGTTTGTTTGTTTGTTTGTTTGTTTGTTTGTTTGTTTGTTTGTTTGTTTGTTTGTTTGTTTGTTTGTTTGTTTGTTTGTTTGTTTGTTTGTTTGTTTGTTTGTTTGTTTGTTTGTTTGTTTGTTTGTTTGTTTGTTTGTTTGTTTGTTTGTTTGTTTGTTTGTTTGTTTGTTTGTTTGTTTGTTTGTTTGTTTGTTTGTTTGTTTGTTTGTTTGTTTGTTTGTTTGTTTGTTTGTTTGTTTGTTTGTTTGGTTGAACGCTATGATCTCAGGAACTACCCGTTTGATTTGAGAAAGTCTTTCGGTTTTAGATAGTTCATTTATCGAGGAAGGCTATAGGCTATATATCATCACGCTAAGATCAATAGAAGCAGAGCACCAATGAAGAATGTTTCAAAATCGGGCACATCTTTTTGCTTTTGAGAGATTTCGTTATTATTATATACGTTGCCATGGTAACGTGGTAAGTAGTAGTAATAATATTCGTCCAATAGGACAGGCGAAGGAATTAATCCATACTGCCAATTCTGAGGTTATGGGGTAAGTATCAAAGCTAACATTTTCAAAGTTTATTTTGTTTTCCTATTCAAAAAATTTATACTACTTTTATTTCCAATTTTTTATTTGTTCTCTATTACGTATTATAAAAATAAAGTTTGTGTATGTACAATTAAATTCTGTTCTTTGAGGTCGTCGGAAATGTCGCAAGTCGGAAGTTCTGAAGGAACCCTACGGATAACTACCCGTAGTTTACGCTCCTCTTCGAGAGAGTGCATGAAATAACCCCACTGGTTGTCCCGAAGGAAACGAGTGAGGTTACGATGGGCGGTGGAAGTGGCTACCTTCACCTGAATACCTACAGCGGTATTCACAGCGGAGGTGTAAGTATGACATAAAAAAAACATTTTCTTAATGATTGGATATGAAAGTAAGTATAGTAGCTACTAATAACAAAAATTTAATTTAAAAAAAAATATCGGTCTGTCTGTTTGTTCCAGGTAATCTTCGAAATGGCTGAACCGATTTTGACGGGAATTTCACTGGCAGATAGCTAAAATTACAGCGGGTGACATATTTTATTTTATACTAGCTTTTACCCGCGCTTTTGTCCGCATTACTATTTCGAAAACCGCTGGCTCGAGTGTCACGGGACTTAGACCGGCAGATAGCTGACCTTAGAAGTAATTTCGATTATTTTATTTAAGGCCAGCTGGCACCCGCGGTTTGTTCCGCAGTAATATCTCCAAAACGGTTCGACCGATTTACACGGGACTTTTACTGACAGATAGCTGACTTTGTAAGAAATAATTTCGTTAATTTTACCCGCGGCTTCGTCCATAGTGCTATCACCAAACAGTTGAACCAATTTTCACGAGACTTACACTGGTAGATAGCTGACCTTATAGAAAGTAGTCTAGGCTTTTCTATTTTAGACTAGCTGTTACCCACGACATCGTCCGCATGAAATTTAGCAAAAATATGTTGTTCACTATAAGCATGTTCGTGAGGCGTACACTGTACTGAACTCAAAGATATAAATTGAAATTTATATATTTGTATATATGTATGTAAAGTAAATTATATTGTGTTTTTGGCCATTTTTTTTATTACTACGCTTTCGTCTATATAACTTAGTGACCATAGCAACGTATAAGAATATTACATCGCGTTCAATGAGCACTATTTAAATTGTCAAATATTAAATACTGCCTACAGACAGATATATAGAGTTTTATATCTTGATTTATATTAATTCAAGATTTCAAGATTTTTTCGTATATTTAATTACAAAAATAATTATCAGCTATTGTAAACAGTAGTTTACAATTTAATATTAGAATTAATAATCATTTTGAAGATAGAAGCGGTCTTTCTAATAAGATCTTAGACCATAAACATATTACCTTAAGAGTTCCAGAATACAATTACTTGCAAAACAGAAAAACATTTATTTGTACAATCACAAAAACTTATTATGGGCATATTATAACTTTATAATAACAACTAGCCGACCCGTGCCCACTTCGTTGGGCGGTAATAGGCATTATCAAGCTACAACTTTTCTCTAGAACTCAATCATATATATCTCATAATTAAGGCAGCGTTTGTAAGAAAAGTTTTTGTTCGACCATTTTTCCTAGACTCCCCAGATATTACCCCCTACAACGTCAGAAAGTTTACCTCTTTATAATATTAGTATAGATTATATAATTAGTTAATAGCTTCTGCCCGCGACTTCGTACGTGTGGAATAGTTATTTTGGGCTAGGACGCAGCGGAAGCTCTCAAAAGGGAAAAAAGCCCCGATTTTAAAATATTTTTTTGGTCTTAGCGTGATGACATATAGCCTATGCCATTCACAAATAACGTGGTTTTCTATTGGTAAATGAAATCGGCTTAGTAGTTCCTGAGATTACTCCCTACAACGTCACAAACTCACAGACTTGACCTCTTTATAATATTAGTATATAGATTATAGCCCCTGTCCGCGACTTCGTCCGCGTAGTTCTCTGGGCTAACGCTGACACACAGAAGAAGCGCCCAAAAAAAAAATCACGATTTTGAAACATTTCTCATCTGTGCTCCGCTCCTACTGGCCTTAGCGTGATAATATATAGCCTATAACCATTCTCGATGAATGAACTATATAACACTGAAAGAATTATTCAAATCGGACCAGTAGTTCCTGAGATTACCCCTTACAACGCCACAACGTCACAAACTCACAACGTTACAAGCTTTACCTCTTTATAATATTAGTATGGATATAGATTATATGACATTGTTTTATAGTTCCTTATACAGTGTAAGTGAGCCATATAACTATATGGCGGGTTAAAGTTCCAAATATGTTGTTGATGGTATACCTCATTTGACACACTTTTAGTATTTTTGTATGTAATGTACACGTTACATCTTACAGTAGGTAACGTGCGTGTCCTACCTACATATCTTTTTGGAAGAGCATATCTGTAATTTTACATATTCTCACAATTGTACATTTCCTTAATACAATTTAAAAAAACGCGTGCGGAGCTGCAGTTACAGCTAGTGTTAAATAATAATAGACATCGTAACAAAATAAAGTAGGTATATCGTAAGATATATGTGAAAATAGGAGAATAAAGTATTTGTTGTATATGTATTATAATAATATGTAATATTGTCATTAAGATGTAGTTTTTGTCGCACATTGATAGTTAAAGTCTACCAGCCGCTTTATATACTAACCAGCGGGCACGGCGGACGTTGTCTCGCCCTGATAATACAAAAAATCTTAAAGTTAGAAATATACCGTATTATTACAAAAAAGTGAAATACGTATTAAATACCTGGTTTAAAAAAGTTTCCTAATAAATCCACCGCGCTCGCCCGAGGCAAGTTCGCGTTGTCCCTTTTCACAGGTCTAACCTAACGTAACCAAAGCGAGACAAAAGAGCAAGATGGCGAACATTCAGCGACCGCGGTGCATTCAATATGAAACCTTTTTAAAGCCTGGGTTCAATACGTATTTAACTTTTTTGTAATAACACCGATGCTGCCCCAGACTTTTTTGTAGGCATTATCACTCTCTATAACTTTTATCTAGAACTCTATCATACATCTCTCATCGTTAAGACAGCGTTAGTAAGAAACGTTTTCGTTGGACCGTTTTTTCTCCGATTTACTTTGCAAATCCGACTACCACAAAAATCTTATCATTTTTCGTGTTAATATAGTCTATGACACTCACAAATAACATGGATTTCTATTCACTGAAAGAATTATTCAAATCGGACCAGTACTTCCTGAGATTACCCCTTACAACGCCACAACGTCACAAACTTTACCTCTTTATAATATTATAGTACGTACAGTATAGATATCGTTGAGAAGAGACAAGTAAAAACTCTCGAGGCTGGATTTGTAACAATTTTTGTTTACAATAAATGTAACAAATATTTCACCAAATCAACAATATGTTAATATTCCCACAGGTGTATTAAATTCGTAAATTGTGGGATGTCCTATATTTTATCAAGACTTGTTAACCTTTATAATTCTTATGTTACTTGCGTTAATTTTGTCATTACTGCTTACCTCTTATGGAAAAGCGTTATAACGTGTAGCCTAGGTAATACACTGAGAATTTCTCTATGTACGTAGTCCGGTGAAGTTGTTAAGACCTTGCTAGGTCAATAGAGTACTCAGTTCGAAAAAAAAACCTCTATTTACCAGTAAAAGTCTTGTTCAAATAGGTTTAACCGTTTCGGAGGTTAAACCTTGGACTGTCTAAAACCATGACGGTGTTATTACAAAAAAGATAAATACTTGCTTTAAAAAGGTTTCGAATTAAATGCACCGCGCTCGCCCGAGACAAGTTTGCATTATCCTTTTTCGCAAGTCTAACTTTTTTTTTTAGGTGGGAGATAATCCTGCATACGATACACCTCCAGCTGTCATTTGGGGACAGGGGCAATAGCTGGAGGGTTATGCTGCGACTCATACCGGCTAAATCCCGACCGGCCGCACGGCGCGAAATTTAACCAGGGTTTGGATTGCGCGAGATTCTCAGCTCCATGGTTACGCGCTCGGGTCGCCCGCAGGTGGTCAGCGAGTCGACCTACGTCTCGAGGGTGTCTCGCACCCTCGTGCTTCCTCCAGAAGCAGCGGCTGTGGCCCGTGCATCTCTCCACGGGTTCCCATTGTGACAGGGCGCCCCCACCCACTGTCGGGAATTTACACCACAGCTGTGACAAGTAGCAAGTCACAGCGGCTACAAGATGGCACAACTTAGCGGTACCTCAATCAAGACAAGAAGAGAGAAGAAAAAACAAAAAAAAATTTACAAGACAAAGTGAAAACAAGTCTAACCTAACGTAACCAAAGCGAGACAACAGAGCAAGATGGCGAACATTCAGCGACCTCGGTGCATTTAATTCGAAACCTTTTTAAAGCAAGTATTCAATACGTATTTAACTTTTTTGTAATAACGCCGTAAAGGTCTAAGCTAAATACAAACGAATGTTGATTTTATGATGCACAAGTGAACAGACTGTAGACAGCATAAGTTTTAAAAAAGACCGTATCTATTATAAAATTTGAAGAACTTGAACAATAACAAATTATTTAATATAAAATTATAATTTAAAAAGAAACTGCTAGATATTTAAAATCATGATACGCCATATTAAGGTCTGGGTCTGAACAAATTAGTCGAGGTGTTAACCCGGATAAAAAGAGTCGATTTTATTTATTACGTATAAGTTCATTGTACGCAATCCGCGTCACACAAACAGAGAAGTTTGACCATAGATAAGATAATATATACTGAGAAGTTTGACCATAGAATAATATTACTCCTAGCGGAGAGTTTGACACTGACAGTACTTGTATCAGCTTAAGTTATGTACGTTTAGAAACGCGTTCCGAGCTTAGTCGTTCTATTGTGACATGCAAAAATTTAACTTAATTTTTTTTATTTACGTAAAATTAATCTTTGAAAGAGCAAATCGTGTTATACGTTCGCATGCCTTATTGTTTTTATGTAGTATGAAATATAATTATTCAAAATAACTTTATTATGTAATTCGAGTGGCAACCCAACGCGAGCCCACATTATACGTTTCGCCACACCGCGGCACTGTATTGTTGGCAAGAAGCTTATACCCATACTTGGACTTTGATCCTTCGTAAAGATGTAGACACACCGATAACAGCGTCAGCGCATATGTAGCAATTTGTATGTCTTGTACTGATTTATAATAATTTTATTAAATCATGGCTTTTGCCACACTGATTGGGATTTAATTAATACTATAGATATAAATAAATGTAATTGTCCAAGTAATCCTCGAAAGTGTTATATAGATTTGATCAGACATTTGCTTGCATAGGGGAGGGATATTATAGAGTATTATTGAAGAGATAAAAGTTTTCTATAACCCAAATTAAGTAACTTGATTTTAATCGCTGCCACCGACAGTATATATTTATGAAACTACATATGTTTAACCATAAATAGGATTTTGTAGAGTGGAAATTTGTATAGATTTAATGATCAAATTAAATTCCTTTAGTCCGCAGCAGCAAAAATATTATAATTAATTATTTAAAAAAATGAAACAAAGAGACTGTATTTCATTATGGAAATGGTCAAGTTCGTGAAAAATATATAATATATAAGTAAAAATGTATAAACATTTTACGCTATTTTGTAGGAGCTAAGTAAGCTAAGCTACATAAGTATCGATAGGGGTAAAATAGGTAGGTAAATGGCTATCCTGCATTAAGTAGTCATAAGAAATATACAATTACAAAAATAAGAGGCAGCTTAAAATAAATTCTGATTAAAATAACAAAATCTTTTTCACATTACATTAAAATAATCATTAAAATTAAAACACGTTTTTAAAATGCCTACAAACTTATCGAAATAAGTTGGTGGTGACCTGTTTAAAATAATGAGCGTTCAATAAATAAGCACGACAAAAAAATATTGTAATAATAACCGGAAATACTAATTGGTCGATTACAAATGTAATAGGTTAAATATATAATTAAAAACAAATTAGCTGTTTGTGCATGATACATTGAAAAATATTGAAAAATATGTAAATGTATATAGCAAGTGTGTGTGTATATACCCTTATGGTATCTATATAAATAACAAAAGCATGATAATTTACTAGTTGCATGTGCGGTTAGTTTCAGAAACGACGCGGTGCTTAAACTGTTACCATGATTTTTTTGGTATTCATATTTTTAAGTGTGATAATATATATCTATATTACAAGGAATCATGATTACTGGTTGAAACGCAATGTGAAGCATGATCGTCCAATTCCACTATTCGGAAATCATTTTAGGAATATATTCGGTGTTAAAAGTGTAACGGAATTAGCTGTCGAGATGTACAACAAATATCCGCATGAAAAAATCGTCGGCTATTACAGAGGAAATATTCCCGAACTGATTGTTCGCGATTTGGATATAGCAAGAAATATTTTGAGTGTAGATTTTGCATACTTCTATCCACGAGGCCTTGGCAGGAATACAGATCTTGAACCGTTACTGACAAACTTGTTTCACGCAGACGGTGACTCCTGGAAGCTAATGCGCAAGAGGTTAACGCCAGCGTTCACAACAGCTAAGTTGAAGGCGATGTTTCCTTTAGTGGTGGGTTGTGCTGAGAAACTCCAGGTCGCGGCCGAAAAGATAACTGCAAAGGATGGCAAGTGCGATATACGTGAACTCATGGCTCGATTTACTACCGAGTTCATCGGTGAATGTGGCTTCGGGATTGAAACAGATACTATCAATGACGAACATTCGCGCTTCCGGGAATTAGGTAAGAAAGTGTTCACTCGATCGTGGACCAGTTTTGTAGTGATCGCGATGTGGGAATTATTTCCAGAATTAAGGAATTTTCTATATGTACCTGATAGTGGAGTACAAGGGGCCATAACAAATATACTTGAAAATGTTCGTAATCAAAGAATGGGCAAACCTTCAGGACGCAATGATTTCGTCGATCTTCTTTTAGAACTCGAACAAAAAGGAACAATACAAGGGGAATCAGTAGAAAAAATAAATCCAGATGGTACCCCAGTTCAAGTTGAAATGGAAATGGATACTAAGTGTATGGTCGCTCAAATGTTTGTGTTCTTTGCTGCCGGTTTCGAAACGTCGTCATCAGCGACAAGTTACACACTCCACGAGCTAGCCTTCAATCCGGATATACAGAGCAACGTACAGGCCGAGATAGATGAAGTATTGACGAAATATAACAACAAACTCTGTTATGACGCGATAGCTGAAATGTCCTTACTGAGTATGAGTTTCAAAGAGGCTATGAGACTGTTCCCGTCTCTTGGATGCTTGCATCGCGTTTGTGCCAGACGTTACACACTACCAGGAACGACCGTTACTATAGATCCCGGTGTGAAAATTATTATACCAATTCAGGCGATACAGACTGATTCCAAATATTTTGAAAATCCGTCGGAATTTCGACCTGAAAGATTTAGTGAGGGCACGGAGAAAGGCCACAAATACTCTTACATGCCATTTGGAGACGGACCTCGGGCTTGTATAGGTCAGTAAATTTTATTTCAAGACGTTGGGGGCTGTTAAAATATTACGTAAACAGAATTGTTGCAATTTCTGCCGCCCCTTCTTCCGCATGTCAGCAAAAGTAAGCATTGCTACCCTTCCTCCCATGCATCTGTAAATATTCATATAAGTATTTTTTAATCTGTTCTGGTTTCATTATTACTTCATGAACCAGTTCAGATAAGTAAATAACGCGCGCGGTACATCACATACTCGTGTGAGTGAGTAAAGGTGGCTTCACAATGCGTTTTGGGGAATTTTTGAACGTATCTCACTTTTGAACATGGATAATAAGTAAGTACCTTGAGTTCAAATAACAAAATCGGCAAAATTTTGCAGAAAATCCGAAAAAGTAAATAAATAAATATCGTTCACGTAATCACAACCCAGACCCCCTAAACTATACGTGTATGTCATAAAAAATAAGCAAATCAAGGAACCCCTGACCCCATTAGTATTTACGTTATATGAATGGCCCCTTTTAGTATAAATTAAAAGTAATTTGGAATTAATTTTAATCTAAATTCATTTCAGTGCTAATTAGTAATTACTGTTTCTAACAGAATTAATTTTAGAATGTATAAAATTATTTTAAGTTTATCTTTTGAAATAATTACTGTATGGTAGGATGCTCAAAAATAAGTATCGTCAGCCGTCAGCTATATATTTAATTCAAATTTCAGAAATTATTTAAAATTAATCCATTCTTATATGCTCGGGTCTGTCTTTTTTATATTTCACAGGTTTAGCGTCTGATAACAATCTAATTTAGTATTAAGCGATGATATGGCATAATTGGTAATCTGCTAATACTGGAAGAGGATTGTCTTTCAGGTGCAGTTGCAGGAACTCACCTATAGAAGTGGTTTACGATAAAAGTAATAACTGCTTAAGTTGGAAATAATCCGACCAGACTAGGCCCCCCTCGGCAGCAGCTCAAGCCTAGATCCGTTCCCTCGGCGTGGAGCCCTTGAGTATGCTGCTCGCGCGATACAGAGACACAAAATCTTACATCATCTAAATTCATTTCAGTGCTAATTAGTAATTACTGTTTCTAACAGAATTAATTTTAGAATGTATAAAATTATTTTAAGTTTATCTTTTGAAATAATTACTGTATGGTCGGATGCTCAAAAATAAGTATCGTCGGTCGTCAGCTATATATTTAATTCAAATTTCAGAAATTATTTAAAATTAATCCATTCTTATATGCTCGGGTCTGTCTTTTTTATATTTCACAGGTTTAGCGTCTGATAACAATCTAATTTAGTATTAAGCGATGATATGGCATAATTGGTAATTTGCTAATACTGGAAGATGATTGACTTTCAAGTGCAGTTGCAGGAACTCACCCATAGAAGTGGTTTACGATAAAAATAATAACTGCTTAAGTTGGGAATAATCCGACGACTATCTATTTCACTTCAGGTTTTATCACTTTTCCCATATGATATTGCAGCATATGAACTTTGCACATATTCCAAAATGATGAAATAATGAATGAATTTTGAAATAATGACGTATTTGTTATATATTTTTCAGGAACTTGAGCATTTCTCTAATAAAAAATCGGCTGAGTGCCTTAAGCGCCTTAGTAGTCCGGTGAAGCTGTTAAGACCTTGCTTGGTCAAGTCAAGTCAATAGCGAAGTCAGTTCAAAAAAAAAAAAAGGAAATAATCCGACCACTATCTATTTCACTTCAAGTTTTATCACTTTACCCAAATGGTATTATTGCAGCATATCATATCAACTCTGCACATATTCCAAAATAATGAAATAATGAATGAATTTTTAAATAATGACGTATTTGTTATATATTTTTCAGGAACTTGAGCATTTCTCTAATAAAAGACAGTTTTAATTTTTTTGTTTTTTAAGTTATTAATTCAAATATTTTTGTCGTGAATTACCGCCGAAAGTAGCTTGTATTGTCTATTAAATCCGTACAATTTTCTATAAAATCCTATCATTCTGGTCATACATACGTAGGTTCGTAAAAATGGTGCCATTATTCTTGGTGGCAGCAATTAAGAATTAAGTTAGTACCTTGTGTTATAGAAAGCTATGTCTATATTTTACCTTTCTAATGATGGGCTAATAAATGTTTAAAGCCTTTATAAATATAAAAATAAGAACGAATAAAGTTTTAAGGTATCATAACAAAGAGCGTCCTTAAGGGGCACTGTGACCTATTGCAACAAAAAAAAGGTAATGTCAAATAAAAAAAGCGCGTTGAATAACCCTCCTTTGTACTGGGGTTCTAATAAATATTTAAATGGTGATAAACCAGTTACATTAACTAAATGCGTGGATCTTTGGCGAATATATTATAGTTGTTCAGTCGAAAATATATTGCGAATTTTAATTTATTGTATAATTCATTCTTTAATTTAGCGATTAAAAATGCTAATATTATAAATTCTTAGCATCACAAAGTCACATTTTTGGTATAAAATAAAGTAAGAACATTCACTTTTGTGAGCGAACCCAATTATTAGGTATTATTAGGTATTATTATTAGGTATCAATAATCTAATATCTAATCTAATATATCTATATGAATAAATTACACTCTTCGGAAATCCTTTTAGGAATATATTCGGTGTAAAAAGTATAACGGAATTAGCTGTTGAAATGTACAACGAATGAAAAAATCGTCGGCTACTATAGAGGGAATACTCCCGAACCTACGATAGTATGACGTATAGTAAACCACGACATTGATAGTTAACGTAAACAATTATTGTTCCGGCTCGCGGTACTGATTGTTCGCGATTTGGTAAATCCGAACGAAGTATTTTGAGTGTAGATTTTACATATTCTATATATGGGGCCGTGAAAACAACACAGACCTTGAACCCTTGTTGACAAACTTGTTTATATATGTATATTATGTATGTATGTCCATATATAATGAATATACAGTTCATTTGAGCTTAATTATGTCAAATCGTTTGACGTGGAATTAATCCTAGATGTTTCTAGGCTATTTATTTTTTTAATTATTTGGATTCGAATGACCTTTTGCCTTTTTGTAATGCTCAAGAAAGCGGGAGCGAATTATTAACTATAAGAATACTTCACTCAAAATTTCACAGATCACAGTAGCGTATAATTTGTTAAATAATCTATACTAATATTATAAAGCCGGTGGGTGTGTTTGTTTGGTTGAACGCGCTAATATCAGGAAGTACTGGTCCGGTAAACAACACGGAGTAAGGATGAGACCGACGCGGGTCTCCCGTATCTTTCACACAATAAGCCTTCTCTGACTTCCTTCGCAGTTTTCGGCCATTATTATTGTGTATGCATCAAGCGTCGTAGTAACATTTACAATTATTATTTTACTATCTCAGTGTAACTCTCATATTGACTATATTTTCAAGTAAATTTATTATTAATTTGCTGGGCTATAACTATTGATTCCTATTTTATCAATCTTCTGTCTTCTATCTATCTATCTTCTTCTATCTATACTATAATAATCCAAATCCAAAATCTGTAATTTAATTTTTTTTTATTTGATAGGGGTATACATTGTTATTATCGATATAAAAGCCAAAAATAACCCTTTTACAATTTTTGTCTGTCTGGCTGTCTTTCTGTCCCTGTGAACACGTATCATTCTGAAAGTACTAAAAGCAAGAACAGCTGAGAGGAAACTTGTGATCCTCTTTAAGGTTAAGCGATATTTCACACCGGAACAGTTTCTCAGCTTGTACCACGCTCAAGTACGCTCATGTGTGGAATACTGCTGTCACCTATGAGATGGATCAGCCAAATATCAGTTGGCCGCTCTTGGCTCTATCGAACGTCGTGCTCGTTGGCTTGTCGGTGATGAAGCGCTGTGGGAGACAAGAATGCTCAATGTAAAGCATCGACGGCAAGTGGCTTGTCTCTCAGTTTTTTTAATTGTAGCATGGCAAAATGACTGCGCTGTGCTTGATGGTAAGTACAGTACCATCCAAAAACAATGGTGAGCACCGAGTGACACAGTATTCATCGCCGGTCGCCGCTGTCATACCGGCCTGTAAAAGGCTGGATATGCATAGGCTGATCCCGAAACGCAACCCGCAGAAGCGAATCACTATAATATAATATACATGGTGGTTGCGACTCAGTCAGGCTGTAAAACCCTACCACCCCGCTTTCGCTATTGCCTCGTTCGTTATTCAGCAGGGTGCACCTTGTGCAGGTAAGGTTGGCTTGGATGTCTCAAGTCTTCGATGTTATTCGACATCCTTTACACCCCAAAAAGTGTTTTATAAGTTAAACTTTGGAGAGTGTGCACAGGAATTACATTATTTAATTCCATCGTCCCCATTCCATCAGAGGACGACCAGACGCCGTGAGGGTTTCCACCCATATGTAGTTGATATTTCTGAGATTCGTCTGCGTTGCTGCATCTTGAATACATGCGTCTATAACAGGCGCTTCCACAATTATTGCTGTTTTTATCATACAGCCAGTGTTGCGCTAAACTATAGCTATAGCTAAGTTATTCTATACCTATTATTTTTAATTTACTCTATTTTATGTCTCCATAAAATATTATTAAAATTACAGCTATCTTAACATGGTTTCAACATTCTTTTTTTATTTACAAACAATGGCATCCGGCACTTTATTGTTAACGTCGTTGGGTGGTAATAGGCATTATTAAGCTAAACATTTTCTATAGAACTCAATCATATATCGTTAGTAGTCCGGTGAAGCTATGAAGACCCTGCCAGGTCAATAGCGTAGTCAGATAGAGAGAAAAAAAGGGGTCAATCATATATCTCTCATAGTTAAGGCAGTTCCTGAGATTACCCCCTACAACTTCACAACGTCACAAACTTTACCTCTTTATAATATTAGTATAAATAATAAAAATGTCTGGCAATAATAATTTCATGTTTTAGTAGCGTTTCAAAGTTAGTGAAAAATAAAACGTTCTAAATTATCTAAAAATCAACATTTTTGCCCGTAAAGGTGCGATATTAATGTAAGGTAGCCCGTACGCTGTTTGGGAGAACATAAAGGTATATAAAAAACTGGATTATTCGAATTCGTTGTCGAAACCATTGCTAGCTCTTAGAGGAATAGTTACAGCAAGTGACAGTAGACGCGTCGTGCTCATATCTCTTTAATAATTTTTTTCGCTATACAATGGAGTGTGAGAAAGTTTTAATATAAGTTGAAAATAGTTATGATATCATTCTGTGTTTAATTTATCATTATAATTTTATTTTATATTTTATCATTTAATTTATAATTGAACTCTATCAACTTGATATTTTATAATGTAAACTATACTGACTGTATAGTAAACGTCTACAAAAAAGGGAAAGGAAATGCGTTACAACTGGGGGTCCATAGGCCTCTCAAGCTTTTTTTACATTACCACCAATATATATAGGTTAGTTTTTATTTTACTTGAACCCGGTAGATGATGCTACGATCGGGTTGTAGGCTTATTTTAAAAGATTTTTCACATACCATCTAGGTATATGTTTGAGTGAGTCCCTCGATAGTTTGGATTTACAATTGAAAACAGCAGGTGTGGCTGCCATCGGGTTTTAGGTTTATTAGTACATTACATAATACATAACAGTTACATTCCATTGTAGAAGATGAATCTCAATTAGAATTCTGTCAATTTTCTAAATATTGTTAAGTCTTGAAGTCGTTGGGTTCACGTTTGTGAATCTACGAATAAAATAATTAATTGAGGTGTTTGCAGTTACCATACTATGTTATATTTATACTAATATTATAAAGAGAGGTAAAGTTTTGTTTTCGAGGAATCCTTGGTACGTGATTGGTGATTGGTATGTGATTTAAAAAATTCTTTCACTGTTAGAAAGGTATATTATCCAAGTTCAGTATCTTAGTCAAAAGTTGATTTATATCTCAAAAGTAAAATAAATTTGACAAAATTAAAATTGAATGCAGATTTCACGTATACTTTACAAATTCTTATAAAACAAACAACTAAAAGAAAATGGAAATTTAATGTAGATAAAGTTTAATTTTTACAGTATTTTAAGCGATGAAGTTACAAGGGGTACTCGGAAGACATTTATCGGCAATATATGTTGGTTAGTTTTTATTTTCATTGGACTTTTTAGGTAATGCCGCAAATAGGTTCTAGGCTTATTTTAAAAGATTTCTCACATACCACCTGGGCATATGTTTGAGTGAGTCCCTGGATAGTTTGGATTCACAATTGGAAGTGCTATATGTCGCTGCAATCGGGTTTTAGGTTTTTTAAGACTATTTACGTTTAAAAATACAATTGAAACCGGTAATAACCGATTTGGTGCAAACGAAGTTGCACGGGTCAGCTAGTATTAGTATAGATAATTCTAGTGATTAAGTAGTTATAAAGAGGTTAAGAAGATTTGATATTTAATTATGTTTTCTATTGTTTCTTTTAGGTGCTCGTTTGGGGGAGATGCAGTCATTAGCCGGGCTTGCAGCTATCCTGCAAAAGTTCACGGTAGAGCCGGCAGAAAATACACTTCGTAAACCAGAAGTACTACATACTCATAACGTAGTACAAGGTGTTAAGGGCGGTATACCTTTGCGAATAAAACTCAGGAATAAAACTAATTAACCTTAGCCGATTTTTTATGGTTGTTTATATAATCGTGTAGTTTTTGAGATAAATTAACTTTTTTTAATATTCTTTATACTCAATGGTGCCTGAGATAATGTAGTAGTTTTTGATTTAAAAGAAATATTGATATGAAGTTCGTATTTAATTTAGTAATTACAAGTTAAATTATATTTTATTTGAATACTAGCTGACTCGCGCTGTCTCGTTTGTGTCATAAAATCTTAAAAATCTAGAACCCGATTGTGGGGACACCTACAGAGTCCAATTGTAAATGCTAACTATACCATATATATTGGCAAGAAATGTCTTCCCGGTATCCCCCGGGTTGCTCCTGTGGCCCTCACCTTGCCCTAAATACTATACTTGAAACAACGCATTCATTTTACCGGCTTATAGTTTTTATTTCGCATTACCTTCTAACCAACTCCATCAATTCAATCATCAATCAATTTAACATGCTGTAAAAAGTAAACTTTAACTCTATGAAATTTCCATTTTCATTTACTTATTTGTTTTAATAAGAATTTGTAAAGTATATATGAAACCTGTATCTAATAACTTTAGTATTTTGTAATTTTAACATTTATTTTCTTTTTCATATAAAAACAATCTTTTCGGTTGAGATATTAAACTTAGATATATGGTGTCTCGTATTTTTTTGTAAAGCTAACAGTAATGAATTTTGCTACGGATTTTATTCCTTTATTTCAAATCGTTCAACCAACGCACGCTATATTATACAATATTGCTAATTTTTATTAAATTTATTGTGATCAATTATATAAAATATTAGAATTCTGTCAATTTTCTAAATATTGTTAAGTCTTGAAGTCGTTGGGTTCACGTTTGTGAATCTACGAATAAAATAATTAATTGAGGTGTTTGCAGTTACCATACTATGTTATATTTATACTAATATTATAAAGAGAGGTAAAGTTTTGTTTTCGAGGAATCCTTGGTACGTGATTGGTGATTGGTATGTGATTTAAAAAATTCTTTCACTGTTAGAAAGGTATATTATCCAAGTTCAGTATCTTAGTCAAAAGTTGATTTATATCTCAAAAGTAAAATAAATTTGACAAAATTAAAATTGAATGCAGATTTCACGTATACTTTACAAATTCTTATAAAACAAACAACTAAAAGAAAATGGAAATTTAATGTAGATAAAGTTTAATTTTTACAGTATTTTAAGCGATGAAGTTACAAGGGGTACTCGGAAGACATTTATCGGCAATATATGTTGGTTAGTTTTTATTTTCATTGGACTTTTTAGGTAATGCCGCAAATAGGTTCTAGGCTTATTTTAAAAGATTTCTCACATACCACCTGGGCATATGTTTGAGTGAGTGGATAGTTTGGATTCACAATTGGAAGTGCTATATGTCGCTGCAATCGGGTTTTAGGTTTTTTAAGATTATTTACGTTTAAAAATACAATTGAAACCGGTAATAACCGATTTGGTGCAAACGAAGTTGCACGGGTCAGCTAGTATTAGTATAGATAATTCTAGTGATTAAGTAGTTATAAAGAGGTTAAGAAGATTTGATATTTAATTATGTTTTCTATTGTTTCTTTTAGGTGCTCGTTTGGGGGAGATGCAGTCATTAGCCGGGCTTGCAGCTATCCTGCAAAAGTTCACGGTAGAGCCGGCAGAAAATACACTTCGTAAACCAGAAGTACTGCATACTCATAACGTAGTACAAGGTGTTAAGGGCGGTATACCTTTGCGAATAAAACTCAGGAACAAAACTAATTAACCTTAACCGATCTTTTATGGTTGTTTATATAATCGTATACTTTTTGAGATTGATTAACTTATTTTAATATTCTTTGTACTCATTGGTGCCTGAGATACTGTAGTAGTTTTTGATTTAAAATAAATATTTATATGAAGTTCGTATTTAATTTAGTAATTACAAGTTAAATTATATTTTATTTGAATACTAGCTGACTCGCGCTGTCTCGTTTGTGTCATAAAATCTTAAAAATCTAGAACCCGATTGTGGGGACACCTACAGAGTCCAATTGTAAATGCAAACTATACCATATATATTGGCAAGAAATGTCTTCCCGGCATTCCCTGGGTTGCTCCTGTGGCCCTCACCTTGCCCTAAATACTATCCTTGAAACAACGCACTCATTTTACCGGCTTATAGTTTTTATTTCGCATTACCTTCTAACCAACTCCATCAATTCAATCGTCTATCAATTTAACATGCTGTAAAAAGTAAACTTTAACTCTATGAAATTTCCATTTTCATTTACTTATTTGTTTTAATAAGAATTTGTAAAGTATATATGAAACCTGTATCTAATAACTTTAGTATTTTGTAATTTTAACATTTATTTTCTTTTTCATATAAAAACAATCTTTTCGGTTGAGATATTAAACTTAGATATATGGTGTCTCGTATTTTTTTGTAAAGCTAACAGTAATGAATTTTGCTACGGATTTTATTCCTTTATTTCAAATCGTTCAACCAACGCACGCTATATTATACAATATTGCTAATTTTTATTAAATTTATTGTGATCAATTATATAAAATATATATTTACCGAAATAAGAAGTTACACTACTTATTCATATTACATATACCTTTCTAACAGTGAAATAATATTCAAAATTGGATCAGTACTACCAGAAATTACCCCGAACATCCAAACTCACAAACTTCAACTCTTTAATATTGGAGTTTCATAGATACAATGTCTACCAGTGTTAAGTCTATAATAGGAGAGTCACTTTATACAATTAAATTTTTATTATATAATTTAGTTCTTCCAGATTAGGCTACTAAACACAAAGTCAAACACAACACTTACCTTTAAAATGTATAAGCTCTTAATTACATAGTCTTAGTTTAGATATATGAAATGAAACTTAATATATATAATCTGTACTAATATATAAAGCTGAAGAGTTTGTTTGTTTGGTTGAACGCGACGATCTCAGGAACTACAGGTTCAATTTGAAAAATTCTTTCCATGTTAAATAGCTCATTTATCGAGGAAGGTTATAGGCTATATATCATCACAATAACACCAATAAAAGCGGAGCCCCAATGAATAATGTTTTAAAATCGGGCTGTTTTTTTCCCTTTTAGCTGCGTGTTAACGTTAGTATTATATACGTTGCCATGGTAACGTGGTAACTTTCTATCGTAAACATTTTTAAAGTTTATTTTGTGTTTCTGTTCAAAATGTTTATTCTACGTTTGTTTTGTTTCCTATTTTTTATTTGTAATCTATTACGTATTATAAAATAAAGTGTGTATATGTGAAATTAATATAACAACTTTTTGGTGAATGGATATGGCTACAAATGACAACAAAAAAAATTCTCTTATATCCCGTCGGTATTTTTATATTATTATATTTTCTCTGTTTGTTTGTTCCGGGTAATCTCCAATACGGCTGGACCTATTTTAACGGGAATTTTACTGGCAGATAGCCGAAATGAAAGCGGTTGACATATTCTATTTTATTTGTTCGCGGCTTCGTCCGCATTGCTCTTTCCAAAATGGTTGAACCGATTTTAACGGGGTGTTCACTGGTTGATAGCAGACCTCATAAATAGTAATTTAGGTTTTTTATTCTCCTTCGGCCGCAGTGGAATATCCACAATGCCTGAACTGATTTTCACGGGACTTTCACTAGCAGATAACTCAATATAAGAAGTAACTTAGAGTATTTTATTTTGTTAGCCAAGACTTCGTAGTAGTGATGACCTGTGAATTGGTCCGTGTGAAATTAATCAAAAATATGTTGTATATTGTAAACCAACGCATGAGACGTGCGCTGTGCTGGACTCCAAGAATAATAAAGTAAATTTTCAAAAAAAAGTATTAACCGACTTCAATATCAATCAAAAACCCATAAGGCACTAAAAAGCGGAAAATAAATAGTTTATCAAATTAACCAAATGAAATAAAACATATGAATATGTGTGCTACCTAGAGATATACTGGAAGTCGGTACCGGACTGCTCACACCGTCCGGCGTACGAGGTGTTAGAGCACAGTGATTCGTGTTCGCGAGAAACTTCCTTCTCGCTCGCGCATCGCATACGTGCACGATACCTGCGCGTCGGTGTGCCTCACTAGCGCCGTCACCGTGTATCGACCGAACTAGAAAAGTGATGGCGACCTACGGAACCCCAAAAGGCTCATCCCAGAGCCAATCAGATGACGACTCTATAACGACCCAGCGCCGCCTACCGGAATCCGATGAAACTCAACAAACGACGACTTCTGCTTCGATTCATATGGAATCCTGATTAACGATGACCCCCGCCTCCTCACTGGAACCCCGAAATCGTGCAATGGAATTTCCACGCTGATCACCGCCGCAAGATCCACGCAAGAGACCTGCTACCACACTACCTTCCCCGATTACAATGTATGAAGGAGATTTAATGGCAGTAGCTCGATTCGTAGGAACCGATATCTTCACAGAAGAATTACTCAGATGGATGGCGCTTTACCTACGAATAAAAGAGGCTAATATAAGTAAAGAAAAGCTATCCATACAAGATTCTAAAGCGCTGCAACTTGCTGCAAACTGCATCCTCGACCCCCCTCCCATCCCGAAAAGGATAATCGAATGTAGCCCTCTCGGTAGGGCCGCGAGAAGGTTGCGTGAATCCTCGGGAAGCGAGGATGAGAGACCAACTAAACGCCTCATACAGCCTAGAAAGACACCACCGCCCACGGATTTCACAATTGACGAAAACTCTTCAACTAGTGACTCCCAGCCTCTCCCACAGAGAGAGAAGAAGACACGCGCTTCGTCCTCGTTCTCTCAAGCGACGCAAGCGTCTGCTGCAAAAACAATGCAGCGCCCCCTGCCGCCAAAAATGCCTACTCCGGCAACGAGAGCAACCAAACAGCCCCCCCAGCCACTACCACCTATTGGAACCGCAACAGGATCGCCGGCTGTAGAGGGGATAACTGGCAAACAGCCCTCCTATGCCACGACAGCCGCACCAGCGCCGAAAGCGCCCCCACGGCAATCGAATCTCGATACTGCTAGTGAAGGTCGACCCGTGACAGTTACGCCTGGCCCCAGTAGGGAAATACCCACTGGAAAGACTCAGCAACCGTCAGGAAGCAACGAAGACCCGATCCAGGCTACTAAACAGCCGCGATATCCACCGCTGATTGTCGAAAAGCTTCCAAACTGGAGGGAGCATTTCCAGCAACTAGTAAACTAGGTCATAGACCAAACGCCCGCCCATTCGGATTGGGAGTGAGATTCACCCCCAACAGCCCTGAAGAATACCGAACGATCCAGTCGTACCTCACACAACTGGAAAAGACAGAGGGAGTAAGTTGGTTCTCTTACTCTCTCCCAACCGAACGCAACCTGAAAGTAGCAATTCGAGGACTCCCAGCTGACTCTAATCCTGAGGACATCTCAAATGACCTGAAGAGGAAAGGATTCGAACCCGAGTATGTCCGGAGCATCAAAGGACGCGGTGGAAGGCCGGGCTGCATATTCCACGCAGTCCTTAAAAGAACACCCGGACTGATTCCAGCCATCTACGAGGCCGACGACATTTTCTTAATGCCGGGAACAAGAATAGAGGCGTGGCGGGGCAAAAAGGGACCGGCACAGTGTCACCGGTGCCAACAGTTCCGCCACTCCTCTCTCAATTGCCACCGGGCAATCGCCTGTGTCCGCTGCGGAGGCCCCCACCCCGCTCATGAATGCCCACGCCCCAAAGAGGAGCCCGCAACATGTGCAAATTGCGGCGGCCCACACCCTGCTAATAACGCCACGCAATGCCCCGTTTATAAACGGGAACAGCGTAACAAGCGGGCGGGGACTGTCGCTCGCACTGTGACATCGGGCAGGAAGACCGGCGACACCCCCCCGACCGTTGTAATGGTGGAGACGGCCGAGGGAAGTAACCTGATGGCGCCAGCAAATGATGCTCGACCCAGAGACACTGCTGCGACCACGAAGAAACCCAACAGGAGAAAGAGAACTGCTAGAAAAGCAAAACAGAGCACGAGTGCTCCCCCCCCTCCCCCTCCGACCAGTGCCACCCAACCGCCGGATACTGAGGGCGCGCAGGAGCCGACAATCTCGGCTGATATAATGCTAATAAAGATTGCTATGGAACGCCCAGACCTACGGGAGTTCTGCCTCATGCAGGTATTACTAAAGCAATCCAATGGCTAAACCCATTAGAATAGTGCATTGGAATGCAAGCACCCTCTCCAGGAAGAAAAGAATGGTTGACCACTTCCTGCGGAAAAAAGAGGTGGATATAATGCTTATTTCCGAGGCACATTTAAAAGAAAAAGACCCATTTATCCTCCCAGGTTATATAACCTATAGAAAGGACGAGGTGAACGCGACAGGGATTGCAATAAGGGGGCTAGCAATCCTTGTGAAACGCAACATCGTCCACCAGTCGATTCCGTATGCCACGAAGACGTCCTTCTATGCGCTAGAAATACTAATTTCAACAGGCGGGCAGGAATTGAGGGTGTTCGCCGCTTATAAACCGCCTCAAACATCCTGGATTATCTCAGAATTAAGAAGTCTACTAGATGACGACCGCCCTACCATCATTGCTGGAGACCTCAACTCCAAAAGTGTATGGTGGAACTCCTCACGAAATTGCCCACAAGGGAGTATACTACATGCGGACTCGGTCGCCTATGACTATAATGTTGAGGGGCCTAACCAACCCACTTATTATGGACATGCATCCGAGGACGTTCTAGATGTTATCATCCACAAAAGCCCGAGGGGAGGTCCGGTAATACCTCTTGCGTCGGTGGAGTCGTCAGGCTTTTGTGGATGATAACATCTAGAACGTCCTCGGATGCATGTCCATAATAAGTGGGTACGGCTCAAAAGAATTGACTGGCCTAAATTCACAGAATTCCTCAGCCGAAATACTCGATCGTTTCCCACCTCGACGGCCGAAGAGGTTGAGGAATCAGCGTCTGTACTCTGCGGTTGCATCAGCGACGCCCTTCTTAATGCTACGACCATAACATCGTCACAAATCATTCGGAAGAGTGGAAGGCATCGCCAACTACCCGACCGAATCATTACTTTAATAGCAGAAAAGAGGGCTTTGCGACGGCACTGGCTGACTACTCGCGACCCTCTGCTGAAGACTAGGCTTAACAGCTTAGTTGAGCGCATCAAGATCGGTTTAGACGAACACGCCACAGAGGCGTGGGAACGTCATTTGGAGTCCATAGACGAGGATATTCCCTCTACCCATCGTCTATGTAGACAATTAACCGCAGAAAAGACACCAACAATACCCCTTTTAGATGCCAGTGGACAACTGCACTTCCGAGCATCCGATCGCGCGGAAATATTTGTCGATCATTTAGAAAGGCAATTCGCTCCTAACCCAGTAATTGATCGAGATCACGAAGTACTGGTGTCCTCTCACATACAGGCGATCATCGAAGATGCACCTCGACAGGTAGACAATCCGGTATTTGTCTCCCCGAGCCAGGTCAGCAAGATAATACGCTCTCTAAAACTCAAGAAAGCCCCGGGCCCAGACGGTATAACCAATGCAGCGCTTCGCCACATGCCGGCTAAGACCGTCGCCGCACTAACGCGTCTGTATAATGGTATACTGCACTCGGGTCACTTTCCCTCGAATTGGAAGCTAGGACGAGTCATAATGATACCCAAACCGGGCAAGGACGTGAGGAAGCCCGACAGCTACCGCCCGATTACTCTTCTCAACACCGCATCCGAGGTGTTCGAGAAAGTGTTACTGCGTCACATGATACCTCATCTTCCACCAAGAGACGAGCAGTTCGGGTTTCGCTCCCAGCACTCAACGACTCTGCAATTATGCAGAGTGATCCACAAGATGTCAGATACTGCCAACAGAGGGCACTATTTTGCGGCGATTTTCCTGGACATGGAAAAGGCGTTCGATAGCGTATGGCATGAGGGACTGCTGTACAAGCTGTCGACGTCTTCCATACCCAGGAATATTCTACACTTACTGGCATTCTTTTTTTTTTTTTTTAACGTGGGGAAATCCCTTATGGATACGCCACCCTCCCGGGGGAGAGGGTGGGTTATGTCCGAGTCGCACG